>CDMY01000426.1:9073-78693 GCA_001179505.1 Vitrella brassicaformis | reverse complement strand
ATGGGGCGGGGATTGATCCCTCCTCCCCTTGAGCCTGTTTGAGTCTGCGTGCTGATGGGACTGTATTTGTATGAGTATCACGGACACACAGACGAGTGTTACGGTTAATGACAGTTTCCCCCGCTCTGCACAACGGAAGATTATCACCGAGAGAGGGAGATGCATCCATCTGCGTGTCTGGTTTGTGAGTTTGGTGGCTCACTGCTCGGGTAGTTTCCAGCGGCCATCGATGCAGCAGCCATCGCAGAGACCCCCGCTGCCCTCAACACACCCGCCCCCCGGCTGCGAAAAGTGAAAGATCGCATCAAGGTGAGCGGATTTCACGCAATCTCACCTCATCTGCGGCAGCAGCCATCCTCTCTGCCTCTGTCTGCCTTTAATGGCCAATTGTCGCAGAAAACGAAACTCAAAACGTGGCGAGACCTTTGCGAGCTGAGACGGAGACACAAATGATTTGCGGTCTGAAGCCGTTTCTTCATTTTCCGTCCGCGTTCGGCTCTGCGGCCTTGTTTTAGCCACAGATCCTCCGTTTCATTTTCTTTTCGGCTGGTTGTTGGCTTATCTTGTCCGCCGCACCTCCCTCTACCCCTCCAACTCGTCCGGATTTCACCCGCCACTTTTTTCCTCCACTGCCGTGCCCCGGGCGTACCCGGGCGAGGCCTCGCCTGGTGGCGCCCTGCCTTCTGTGGAGCGGCTGGCGACTGCCTGGCGCCTGCAGAGTGCGCACGCGCCTTCTTTTCGCATAATCCGCCTCCGTCAGGTGAGTACATATGAGTGTGGCTTCGTGCGTCATGTTTCTTGGGTGTGGTGATGGTTTGGTGCGTGGATGATGTGTAGGGATGAAGGCATGAGGCATTTTGTTGCCATGGGTGTGCCATTGCCCTTCACACTGTTGCTCTACTTGGGCCTGCCGTACGCGCTATCAGTTTTCCTAACGAACGAGCACAACTTGCCAAATCCTGGTCACGGCTGATTGTGTCCTCTGTTGACGTGTGGCTGCTGTGTCTCTGCTTGCAGCCACTACAATCTCCCGTTGATCCATTCGTCCATAGTAGCTGTCACTAGACCATCTCGCCCTCACCTCCCAGACCAAGACCCTTTCTCTCCAATCAACCAGACCAAGACACCGTCTCTCGATTTGCCCTCTCTCGATAGAACAGCAGGCGTGTACTGTCGTGCGACAAAATCCCTTCTAAGCCGCCAGTCGGCCCGGCGTGCTTAAGGTGGTAGTGGTGTGTTTGGATTGGCTGGCGGCTCGTCTACACACACAACTTGCCTGCATCGCGGGGTGGATGGCCGGACGGTGCGTCTGTGTGGCTACATGATGTGGTCAGCTGGGGAGCGTGTCTGTGTGTGGCGTACAGCACATCGATCTGCATACACTTGGCTGTCGTGATGGCATCTGATGACTCGTGGATGGGATGTGATGGGATGGGTTCACGGTCAGTGGACGGCTGCATGATGGGGGATGAGAGAGAGATGGATGGCTGCCTGTGGTATGTATGTGATGGATGGATGGATGGATGGATGTGACCCGTCTGGATGGCTGTGCTGTGTGATGTGTGTGATGTGTGTGTGTGTGTGTGTGTGTATGATCTGTCCGACTCGGTCAATGGACTCAATGCCGCATTTTCCCCTAGTTAGGGGCGATGCCTTCGTGTGTGTGTGTGATGTGTGTGTGTGTCTATGATCTGTCCGTATTTGTGTGCCGGGTGTATGGTTTGTCTATGAAAGTGATGGCGCACAGTGAAGTTGTTGTCGAGGAAGTTGCAGCAGGTGGCCATCGCAGACAGTCAAAGAGGGAGGGATGGAGGGAGGGAGAAAGGTATATCGATCTCTGCCTACAATTTATATTTCGTGACGTTCCTGCCATCGATACGCGTGCGTGGTGGTGGTGGTGGTGGTTTGAGAGGGGAGGGTAGGAGGGGAAGGCAGGAGCTTATCGTTGCCTACGTTTTATATGTGACGACAGTGCCCTAAGACTGTCACGCGCACGAACGACGATCGATCACATGACAACAGACCATGTCTCCCTCTGTCCGTGAATACGTCTCACGCCCACGAATGATCAAACGAGCCTCAGCTCATCGGCTGACTGACTGCACACAACATCATCTACTGGCTGCATCGCCCCCATCGTCCGCATCACATCACATCACCACCAGCCCCGTGCCATCCGATGCACCTTAGCCACCGCGCCCATGTAGTCACCTGAACCTGCACCAAACACACAACAGAGCCGTGTACGTGCCCACTCCCACTCTGCCCCCTTTTCTCACTCACACGGCTTGCTGGCGTCTTTTGCTTGTGGCTGTGGTGTGTTTTGCCTATGCGGGTGGGCCTCGTGGCCTCGTGGTGGGCGACAGATGATCATGTGCTGCACTCGGCGAGCAGCAGCAATCTCTGCCTACATTTTATATCTTGGTGTCGTGTTGATGGATTCTTCCATGATGGTTTCTATTATCACTTCTACGATCCATTCGGTATGAATCACAGTGTCATATCACGCGGCCGACACACAGTCAGCACCCTCATGTAGCCAGCATCTTGCCTCAGCAGCTCCATAAGACGGCTGAACTCTCGTCTTTCCTCCTCTGTCGCCTCCCGCGTCTTCATTGTGCCGACCAAGACGCTCTCAGTGTTGAACAGCTCACACCTGTACACCATGACAGCTCTACTTGCCTTCTCCTCCCGGTCATCGTCACCCGTCAGCATGCGATTCAGGCGCCCTTGCCAGCTGTGCACGAGAGCCATGGCCTCCGATGGCCCGTCTTCCAGTGTGGCCCACCAGTCCATAACGATGGTTGGTCTGAGTCTTGTCAGCATGTCGAGGCCGCCATCCAGCGCATGAAGGGCGCTGTTCCATCTAGCCTTTATCTGCAGCGGCTCCGCATCCATAGAGAACCTGAATGACAAAGCAAAGGCAGCATCACAGAAGTGCAAAGACGCCCTTGTGTGTGTGTGTCATCACCTGATCAGGTCTCCTCTTTGCAGCTTCAGGTCATCCAGCCGCACCCGCACTGGCGCTTGCCACCCAGCCGGCAGAAGGCCAATAGGACGAGGAGGGCACAGGGGGCCGCAATCAAACGAAGCTCCAATGCTCTCCGTGGTTCCCTCCTCCCTCGCAGCCAGCTCGACATGAAATGCAAATGCATTGGGCCTCCCTGAAAGCACGAAGCTGGCCATGGCCTTGTTCACGGCTTCTTGACTGCTGGCGAGCAGCAGCATGCCCCCCTTTCTCGACAGCCGCTGCATGACCGACAACGCAAACTGGTCTGTGCCGTAATCCACTGCAACGACGAAGGACTTGTCCGTCATGGCCTCCACAAGCGGAAGGGCCACCGCAGATGGATGGCTGAGTGCGGTAGATGCGCCGGGAGCTGACGCTTCGGCATGGGCGGCAGCGGCCGGGGCGGCCGGCAATGCATTGGATTCCGTGCGGTTTTCCACCAGAGATGGCAGCACGGAGGGCGAGAGTGGTGGCGTGCGGTTGAAGCCATCTATCAGCTTGAAGAGAGAGCTCCATCGCTGCTCGTCGGACTGAGGAGGGGAGCTCCGTTGCTGCTCCTCAATCTGACGCTGGAAGAAGCGGATGTACTCGGCATCCACAGATCTTGTGACCGGTTCAGCATGCGCCAAAGCGACGAGGAAGCAGAGAGATGCCAAGGCAAGAGCCGCAAAGGATGGTTGATAAGTCATCCTCAATAGAATGATCCGCGGCGAGGAGGAGCTTCCTGGCGAATGTCTGTCCTCGCCAATGCGACCCTGGAAAAATGTTAAGAGAGTAGGTTTGCAGGGCGCCGCAGCGGGGTTTGCAGTGCTCTTCGCTGCAGGCCTCGCGTGCACGTCAACACAGGTGACCGCCGGCTGCTGGGTGTAGGTGTTGGCGGATTTGCCTGCGGTCTCTTGTGCCTATGTCTGAGCGGTGTGACGTGCCCATGGATGGATGGACGCATGCATCATGATATGGTAGGACAGAGGGTGAAGGATTATGATCGATATCGATCAAGAGACCGGGGTACTCAAATAACCACAAGCACACCCCGGTCGTGCAGATTGACAAATTCAATCATTGAGATGAATCGGTCTGTGCTGCGACACTCCGTCATCCAATCTGTCGTTGTGCGATGACACCATCTACCCATCCATCCATCCATCCCCCTCACTCTTCATTCAACTCAGCTTCCTGATGATGCTGCCCTGCCTCTGCCCCCTCCCCGGCAAGTCGACGTTCCCCCTCTGGTCAATGACAGCGAGAATGTCGGATGGGAACCTCTTGGCAGCTATGCTGTCGTCCTCAGCCCACGCATCCAGCAGCTGCTCCAGACGGTCGGCCTTTGCCGCGCCGTCAACGTCCACAACCTCATCCGCCCCTCTGTTCTTCTCCCTCTCCTCCTCCCGAAGCTCCTCCAGCCGGATCATTCTCTTGAGCTGCGTGCCGGTAAAGGTCCCTTCTCGGATGAAATCCGACCCACTGCCGACCTTCTTGCGCTCGGAGAGCATCTGCCCGTCCGCAAGAGTGAAGACGTCCTCCAGTGTGGCGGGCGGGATGATCCGCCCTCGCCAGAACATCTCCTCCCCATCGATCTCTAGCAAGTTCCGCATCGGGTCAGACAGCCGGATAGAGAACTCCAGATACGCATTCCCCGTTTCGTCGTTGGTCACCCGCCAGGTGCCCGGCACCTCGTCGCCCTTCTCATCGGTGTCCGCAAACAGCCCCTGCTCAAGCGAGATCTGGTTGCCTGGCCGCAGATAGATGACGCACCGGTATGTGCCCGCGAGGGAAGTTGCGGCGACCTGGAAGTCGAGGAGAAAGCGGCGACCTTGCAGGCCTGCGGTGGTGGGCGGGGAGGCGACTTCTGCTGCTGATGTGACCATCATCGAAATGCGCGCGCGCATTCTCGTCCTCGGTGGCATCCTGAGAGGCGATGGGATGAGGAAGGCCATGCCCATGGCCAGCCAGCTGACCGCGAGAGCTGCAGGGAAGGTGACAGATAACCTCATCAGTGAACCTGAATCACACAGCAGCAGCAACAACACAGATACAGCACATCATTCGGACCCTTTTGATGCATGCTTACCTCGTTTGCTCGTGGATGAACGCTCTGGTCCAGGCTCTTCAAAAATCGCCATTTGTAAGCTCGCAAGCTTCAAAAGGGGAGAGATCTCCAGCTCACGGCCTCACACAAGCCTCTACAAGGCCGGTAGAGGGAGCTGTCATCAACAGCTACAACGCAGCAACCCCTCTCCCCCTCCTCATGCAGTCGGAGCGCCCACTGTTCGTCACCACCTACCGCGTGCCCTTCAAAGGCCGCGAGGGGTCTTCCCTGGTGCCATCAAGCATCCACTCCGACAAGAAGGGCAGCCTGTACGTCGCCGATGGCAAGCGCTTCACCGTCTGGCGGCTGCCGGTACGGCGGCCTGGCGGGGAGGCGCTCAAGGGCGGGGAGGGCGAGCCTCAGCTGCTGACGGGCGTGGGAGTCAAGAACGTCACCTCCCTAATCGGCCTGCCCAGCGTGGTGAATGCGTGCATTGCCGTCGGGGTGTCGCCGAGGGGCGACGTGTACGGGCTGGACTTTCGGCGGAAGATCATGCGCCGGCTGCCCGAGGATGGGTCGATACGGTCGCTCGTCATCCATACGAGAGGGACGTCCCTGGCGCCGTTCGCCTCGCTGCTATCGGGGGGCGCTCCTGTGCGTGTCGCCGTCACCACCGTTGCACACGATAGGGACGTCATATACGTTGCCGACCCTGGTACGCGCACACAGACGCACGGGAACAAACACCGCTCTCTCACTGCATTGCATGGCGTGTTCTCTCTTCCTGCATTCAGTTGCCCGCATCATCTACCGAATCGACCACACGGGCCAGATGACGGTCCTGGCAGGCTCAGGGCGGCTGGAGCGGCTGGACGGCAAAGGCACCGAGGCGTCCTTCATCTGCCCGCAGGCCATCTGTGTCGACCCGCGAGGGGCGGGTGTGGGCGGAGGGACGGTGTACGTCATGGACATGGGCTGCGGCAGCGCCATCAGGCGGATCGACCCGCTCACCAGGCAGGTGACCACACTGGCGGGCGGGCAGGAGGAGGGATTCAGCGATGGTTTCGGCGTCAAGGCCAAGTTCAACTGCCCCAGGGTCAGCAGGCAGCCGAGGCACCGACACACATACGCACTCATCCATGCCATTTGCTCACTTTTGCTGTGTCTTGAGTCCATCAGGATTTGTGTGTGGACCAGTCGGGGTACATCTACGTGGCCGACTCGCTCAACGCCCGCATCCGGTGCGTGTCGCCCTGCGGCAATGTGAGGACTCTGGCCGGCGACGGGCGCATCGAGAGCTGCGACGGCGTGGCGACCGCTGCTGCATTTGAAGGACCCTACGCGTACGCCACACAGATACACTCAAACAGAGGGACGAAAGGAGATAGCGCATGTGTGTGCGTGGCTGGGTGCAGGTTGACGATAGATCCGTTCGGCAACATGTGGGTGGTGGACGCGCACCCCAACAGCCCCAAGAAGTGGAGTGTCCGGTTTCTGCCGTTGGCGGCGCGCCCCCACCCAAAGAAGGAGGGCTTCCTCGGGCGAGGCAGGGACGACTTCTGCGTTGGCAGGCTCCTCGGAGGTCAGACAGAGAGGGAGGGGATGACCGACATGGGCTCGCAGACGGTGTCGATTGTGCATTCTCTCTGCGCGTGTGTGTGTAGACACTGACCTGTCCGATATGGAACTCGAAGTGGACGGGCACACGTGAGTGCATCCATCAACAAATGGTGTCGCAGCCTCGCACACTCACACCTTGTTTGCTGGTGTCTGTCAGGTTCCCCGTGCACCGAGCCATCCTCGCCGCTCGGTGTGACTTCTTCCGCGGCCTCTTCTGCACGGCGCTCAACGAGAAGGGCAAACGGGCGATAGAGATCCGCGACACGACCCCGACGGCCATGCAGGGCGTCTTGGCCTTTATCTACACCAACGAATACGACCCACGGCCTGACGAGGTCACCCATCCACTCACGCACTCATATCGACCGCCAGACCAACCAGACAGACACACGTGTCTTGTGTGTGTGAATGTGTGTGTCTGTGTGTGTGCAGGTGTTGGATGTGCTGATGCTGGCCCACCGTCTGATGCTCGACAAGCTGGTGGACCGGTGCGTCCGTGCCATGGGCGAGCTCCTGGCCACCGTCGCCACCGCCCCTCACACACTCCCCTCGTCCATTTCCACGGCAGCCCTGCTTACCAGCAGCCATTCCACGCCCCCCTCACTCACACCCAGAAGGACCACTGGCGGCATATTCTCGTCATGCACGACGGTCTACCGGTCGACGTCTGGCTCGTCGACGGACATTTGCGTGAGGGGCCGGTCGACCACCGGTGTGGTGTCGTGTGACGGCGGTCCGCCGTCGTCGATTGCGCTGCAGGCGGTGTCGTGGTGGGTGTTCGCATCCAAGCAGCGGGACGACGCGGCTTTTGACGAGCTGAGGAAGCAGTGCCTTGGAGTCATCAGCGACCACCTGCCGGAGCTGCTGGAAGACCATGAGCACGTAAGCCAAATGACGCACGTCTGTATCTCTCGCTCTCTCTCTGCCCATGTGTGTGTGTGTGTGTGTGTGTGTCAGTTGATGATGGTGTTTGATACCCAGCCTGAGCTGAAGCGGCAGCTGCTGCTGAAGAAGCTGCTCCCTTGAGAGAGAGGGGAGCACGCCAGCCGCTGTTTCCTTTTTTCACCTACATGGATGGATGGATGGATCGCCGCGTAGCGGGAATTTTATGAGCCGGGCTGCAGACATGGAAATGGCGATAGTCAAGAAGAGCGTACGGTCTTAATTCTGCCGCTAGGTGTCTTTTATGATCATTTTGGTGGATGGCGGTCGGTCGGGTGGCATGGGTGGCATGGCTGCCTGGCTGCTGGGGTGGCGCGCGTAGATACGAACGTGCGAATGGCTGGATGTCTGTGTATGGTATGTGTGTGTACTTTATCATCCTCATCCTTGTTATTGCATGGCTCTGTAACGGCATTCGGGCAGACAAGGCCTCTGGATGGCTGAGGGATGGCACGTGTCGTCTCTCTCTCTCTCCCTCTCTCCTTGTCTCCCCTGTAGATGTAGCAAGCAACGCCACATCGTGTTGTGTGTCTGTATATCTGAATGTGCACACACATCATGACTGAGGCGTATGCACGTCCGTTTATCTAACCGTTCGTGTCGGTCTGCCTGCCAGCCTGCCTGCCTGCCCACGTGGCTATCTACCCATTCATGTGTTCGTGCGTCTCTGTCTGTCCGTCTGTCTCTCTGCTCATTCATGTCGTGTGTGTCTGTCTAATGCCTACCTATCCAAGTCACAGACAGCAGCCTGCTGTGGGCGAGAGAGGGAGGGCGCATCCACCGGTGGGTGAGCCCTTTTCTATTCATTTTCGTGACCGTGATGTGATATCAATTCATTCATTCATTTGACTGAAGTAACATATACAGCGAGGAAGGCGTGCGGGCAGTTTTTCACGTTATCCCCAGCCAGCCAGCCAGCCAGCCACACACACAATGATCGGTTTGTGTCTGTCTGTCTGTGTGTGTGTGCATGTGTTGGTTGGTGCGGGTGATGGAGGGTGTCCATCCAGGCTTTTATCTCTCCAACCTTGTCCTTCGTCTGACCGTGTGACTAATGCGGCTGATTCGTGAAGCAACACACGGGTGGCTGGGCGGTGGCTGGGTGATGGAGGGTGTCCATCCAGGCTTTTATCTCTCCAACCTTGTCCTTCGTCTGACCGTGTGCCTAATGCGGCTGATTCGTGAAGCAACACACGGGTGGCTCGGCGGTGGCTGGGTGAATGATTGGCTGCATTTATGGACTGACTCACGTGAGTACTTACTTAGGAGTGAGTGTGTCTATGGATACACAGCAGCTGCAGAGACGCATTGATGTTCGCACGTACGGGTCAGGACAATCAACGAATCCATGAATGAATGAATGAATGTTCGCCACACAATCAATGCACTGGTCTAGACTGCAAAGAGCTCGGCCAGCTGAGCAGTGGACCACCTGAAACGACATACGCACAATACACACAATACCATTGCAAGAAACAGAAGCACAGTCGTCGCATCGACATATATGTCGTCCTCCCTCCATCAGGTGTCTTCATGTTGAGGCTTGAGCACAAGGCTGCCTCCCCTGCGCCACCCTATGACGAATCGGCCCGGGACGCCCTCGATGCTGTCCCCATGTCTCCTCTCCTGCACGAGCCGCGCGAAGGCGCTCCAGGGGCGCGGCTCTAAGGCGAGTTCCTTGAGGCCGCGAATCTTGAGCAGCGACCTGACGCAGGTAATGCCAAACTCACCAGCAGCATCGCTGTCAGCCAGATGCTCGGGAACTGCACGCACCCAAACAGAGAGAGATGACATGCAGAATGTGCAGTTTGGGTGCAGTGCGGTTCACCTTCCACACTAAGCTCCAGCTTCTCCATGCTGGGCAGCTCGTCAGTCCTCTCGCCCCACGTCACGCCGCCCTCACCCACACCCGTGACAAAGCAAGAGTCATCAACACGAAAGAGATCCAGGTGCCTGTCCGCACCCACTGCTTCCAGCACCCTCACCGCATCCGCCTCTGGTACCCCCTCACTCGTCTCGACAAGTTCCCATGAGCCACCGATCTCGATCTTTGCCAGAACAGGCATCTTGGTCACCAGCTTACGCTCTATGACGCTGCCCAAGCTCCTGCCAATCGTGAGGCGCGATGCCGTGGGAAAGGCAGCGTCAGGCAGCTCGTCGATCACGAGCGGGTCGGGCGGCGGCGTGTCGGCCTCGAGCTCCTCCATATCTGGGAAGTCGATGACCTTGACACTGGTCGCTTTGGGGAACCTCATGGCCTGTGCGAGGGCCTTGGCAGCGGGGGTGGGTGTGTCAAGGGGAGCCGTCACATGCTGTGGTTGGATGAGGAAGGACACCTTCGACACGTCTGCCGCCATCTGGAGAAGGTGCCTCCGGACGAAGGGAGAGGCGACGGGGTGGACGGGCACGTCGCAGAGGAGGGAGAGGTCGAAGAGCAGGCGGTCGTCTGGATCAAGGGGGTCCAGATCCGGAAAGGACTCCCCTGTCTGGATGTCGATATATGTGGACGGGGACGCTGGCGCGCTCACACACTGTGCGTGTGAAGGCCTCGATGGCCGACAGCGCTTCGAACATGCTGCTGTCGACGGGCTCATGCCATCCAAGGTCGACAGTGACGCTCTTGATCGAACGGCACCCCCGAGCGACAAGCACGCCCTACAAACGACAAACGGCGGTGACGAGAAACATCGTACAAAGACACACACGGTCCTCTCTGCTTTGTTTCTTCTGTACGCGCATACCTGCAGACGCCCCACCCCCGCCGCCCACTCGTCCGGTGGAATGATAGTGCATCCGGCGTTGTACCCGGCAGTGATGACATCGACAGGATGGTGATGCATGCAGATGAGAGGGCCGATATCCTGCAGCTGCGACAGGGGGCCAGGCTGCCCATCCTGTGCTATAGGTATCTCCGCCAAGGCCTCGGCCACATGACCAGGCGGCATCGCCATATCCACCTCCCGCAGGCTCCGACACGCCCGCAGCAGCAACCGCGGCACGCCCCAACACGGCTGCCCATCCCTGTCTGAAGGGCGGTCTGCCAGTGTTTGCAGTCTCTGGAGGGACGGAAGCTGCCAATGTCGATCCTGGCGGTAGAAAGACGCTGGCATAAAGTCATGCTCGCCGAAGCCCGAGATGGATGTGAGGGAATGCAGAGTAGGGGGCGTGTCGAGGGGAGGGGCGAGGGCCGCATGCTGCCACACAGACTCGGCCTGGTCGTACTCATCATCGTCGAGGCTCAGCCTCAACTGGGAGGTGCTGAACTCGATTGACTCGAGTGTGCTTCGTGCCGCCTGACCTCTCTGCCGGTCGCAGTGCCCTTCCACCAACGCTGTCACAATGTCGGCCCCTCGGCGAATAAGAATTCTCGAGTAGCGAATCGACGGTCCTGAAGATGTCCGCCCGCACGAGCTGGGTGGGATGCGTATTCTGACGTAGCTGCCACTAGGGAACCGGATGACGATGCACTCGATCTGCGTCAGCAGCCGCCCGAAGCTGAAGGCAGCGTCGAAGGACAGCCCGCACCAGAAACGGCGCTCCGCCCCGTTGCAGGTGTTGATGAACAGGCGTGTGACACGTGCGCCGACGTGGCGCCACAGCCGCTTGGGCAGCTGCGCCATCAAATGGAGCGACAGGAACGAGAAGACGCAGCCGATGATGGCCGGCTGAACGAACGTAACCACACACAAGAGAAATGACGAGCACCGTGTGGCGCAGGCGGCTTTCGCTTTGTGCTTTGCAGCCTACAATTCCGGTGAACTGCCGCGCAAAGGCATCGAGATCGACGCTGTGGGATGTCTTGGTCGACGAAGAAGCAGCCGCCTCGCTCATTGCTATGCTAGCTCTCTTCTCTCTCAAAAGGCAAGGCTGAACTGTGCAAACGGCTCCTGGTTGGTTGGTTATTGTGTTTACGAGACTCGTGTCTGTAACCGGAGGATCCTGTCACTGAACCGCTCCTTCTTTTGAGTGCATTCGTTTTTCTATCTACACTTGCTTGTCCAGTAGTTCACATGGGTCAGGACAATCAACGAATGAATCAGTGAATCCACCACTATTCACATCGACCCAATGGCAACCCTTCACGTAAGTCCCATGTACGATGCATGATACATGCCTCCCTGTCAACCATCATACGCAACAGCAAAGTCACACTGATCTGTCATCCAGCCGCTTGAGCATGAGGTCGTCTCTCGCGCGCAATGCAATGTCATCCCTTGCCGGTATGTCTCTCTGGGACATCCATTCAATGTCCATCCTCTGGCACAGCCGCTCCTGACCGGCCCTCCCAGCAGAGTTTTCGCCTTCCGCAAGGTCACCATCAATAAACTCGAAGGCACGCATAGGAATGAGAGCCGCCCAACACATCCGCGCTGCACCAGTGCACGTCGATATGATGCGGCTCCAATCGAGCAGGGAGCTGCAGTGGGATCTCCAGACGAAGTGGAAAATCTGCACACATAAGCGGGATCACTGTATATGTGTCATGGCTGCTGTCGTGCGAGTGAGTCAACTCACATACCACGACGCGTGGATGATGGGAGGGGCCGTGAGGTATTCCCGGCGGGCGATCGTGATCCCAAGGATAAGCATACCATTAACGATGCCGACGGGGGGCCCAAAGAAATCCCGCTTGCCGTCGAGCCGAAGCTTGGCGATTACCTCGCGACTTGGACTCTTGCGCGACTTGTACCAATGGCCGGTCCCCAGGACCGCCCGGCCCCCTCCGGAGATGCGGAGCAGCGGATAGGCGTGGCAGTACTTGTCGTTTCCAGCCACCACCACCACCGGCTCCCCCCGGGCATACGCGGCGCGGATCTCCTCGTAGAGATCGGTGAGGGGCCGGTCCTTGGGGAGAGAGATAGTCTCGGTACGCCACCCCAGCAGCCACTCGAAGGTCTCGACGACTCCCTGCCCCTCGTTGGCGAGCGCGTTCCAGGTCCCATCCGCCATGGTCTTGGCCCGGGCCTTCTCGATGAGCATCCAGCCCAGCTCATGTCTGGGCCGTCCCAGCAGCGGCCAGCCGATCTCCGCGACCTGTCCCTCCACCGTGGCCCCGAAGCGGGGTCGCATCATGTGGGGCAAGCAGGGGATCTGGGCGCGGAGGCGGCGAGTGGTGACCGTCACCTCTTCCGGCTGAAACCGCCCGTGGCGATCCTTTGAGAAATAGCGGACCTTGGCTCGCTGGGGGCCCGTGGCGCATTGGCGGTCTATGAGCGTAACCATGTCGTAGATGCGGTCTGGGGCCGCAGCTTGCGCTGCCCGCACGGCGGCGAGGAGGGAGCAGTCGCCGGACAGCCGCTGCCTGGGGGCTCTGAGCATGGCCACGTTCACCTCTCGCAGCCGGGTCCAGCTGGTCTTGTGAGACACCGGGAACCTCACGCTCCCCAGCAGTCCGTCAGGCGCGGGCAAGGCGAACGCAGCCCGAGGGGCGTAGCCCACCACGTGGTCGACGGGCCGTCCCCAGCGCCGATTGTGGGGGTCCACCGCAACCAGGCCTTTCTGGACGGTCTCGAAGACCACGACCTTGTCCCCGGGTGCGACCGACTCACCGGTCGGGTTGCCACTCGGGGAGGTCAGCGGGATGGGCTGCTGCTCGCCTCTGCGGACGGTGGCGCGCAGGCCCGGCTCGAGCGTCGACTCGACGTCCGTCCTACCAGCCACAGGCTGAACGCACACACACGTTCACACAACAGCACACACAAGAGGAATGATGAGTGCCATGCATCTGTTTTGGCAAGCGGATTTTGCTTCGTGGCCTACAGTTCCGATGAACCGCTGGATGAACTGTCGCGCAGAGGCCTTGACATTGACGCTGTGCGACGCCTTCGTTGACGAAGAAGCGGCAGCATCTGAGTCACTCATCGCTTCTGTTGTTCTCTTCTTCACTTCTCGCCAAGGCAAGCACCTGCACCGTGCGAAAGACAAGGGAGTAAAGCGCCCTCTTCTGTCTACCCTTTTCTCTGTCTTCCTCGCCTTCTCTCCCGATCGTTTTTCGTGAGCTCGCAAATGAAACCGATGTCAATTGAGATGAGCATGATGCCAGCGTCACCGCCAGCCATTCATCTTAGCTATGGAACAAGCACATCGAGAGAGCATCCTTGATTGACGTGCATACAGGCGCTGCTGGTGATGGAATTGATGGAGGCGAGCACTCCAAGGGCGAAGCGACGAAGATGGCGGGATGCACCAGAGAGATCCGTCATGGGTGTTGCCTCTGCGATGCTGCTGTTGCTGCTGTCGGCAGTGTTCATCGGGGTTTGCCATGGCGATGTGAGCGATGCAGAGCTGAATCAAGCAGCGGAGAAGTACAACCCCAAGTCGTGCAAGTACCACCCCATCCCATCTACTTTCGACTCAATTGGATACCTCCAATACAACGGTACTCTCGCACGCACGCACTGAGTGCATGCTCCCATCACACATACATCCATCTGCTGCCCGTCCGTCTGTTTCTTTCTTTCTTCAGGCGAGGTCTACCTGGGTGACGTATTCGGCATCCCCGACGACGTCCACGAGCACACCCTGGCATTCAAGGTCAAGAAGCGCTCCATCATCACGGCATCAGTCGAGGTGCACCGCGACTCACTGGCCGAGGTCAAGGTGGACCTCTACAAGGGCAGCGAGAACCACGTGTCGGGCGAGTACGCCAAGCCGGTCCTGTGGGGCACCCAGATGCCGGGGGCAGGGGGGGACAACGCCAAGTGCTACCTGACGGGGGATATTGACAACAAGGGGGAGGACTATCGCCTCGTGTTCAAAATCAGTAAGAAAGGAGGCACACAGGGAGGCGGGGAGGGTGAATGGGTGATCGATCGGTCGGCGGTTCTTGTTTCTTGTGTCTGTCTGTCAGCTGCGGACCTTGCTCAGGACGAGCCAGGGGCAGATGCAAGATGGTAACGACCCCGAAGCAGTCCGACTCATGCATTCATCCATTCATTCATTCGCGTGTGTCTGCCAGGCGGAAGTCATCCTGCTTCCCTGTACGCGTCGACATAACTGTCGTGGCTATCTGGAGTGAGTCGGCAGCCGCATTCTCAATCGTCGATGGGTGGATGTCACTCTCTTTCCATGTCTGTGTGTGGTCAGGGATGCCTTACCATATCCCCAGTTCTTGTCCGGGCACTTCAGGGCTGCCCGTCAAGCGCGAGAAGATCACCCTCGACGACAAGGGCTTCCACGATAGCAACCCGCCATGTAACACACACAGGGACACGCGCACACTCGTGTGCATGCCCTTTTATGGTCTCTGTATGGTTCATGCAGCCAAGCCGTACGTGTACGTCTTCACGCATGACCGAGTGTGGAACCCTTTCAAGAGAGTGAGCTTTCAAAATGATCAATGGGAGGCCGCCGTGACACACACGCCTCCACACATGGACGTCTGTACTTGTGTTCATCAGGAGGTGTGGTCACTCGTCGTCGACGTGCCCCCGAGGTATACCGACACACGGCTGCAACACCACAACAAGACCACGTCCCTCTCTCTCTCTGTTTGTGTGTGTGTTTGCGTGTATGTGTCATCAGGTTGCACCGGTTCGTGCGGTTCTTCCTCCGGTCGACCTTCAGGTTCATCAGCGGCCCCTTCCAGATACTCATAGAGCTGTTCGACCTCAACACCACACCTGACGAGACTGCCACCGAGCCCTCATGCCAAATGGGGTGCGCGAGAGAGAGAGAAACTCAACTGTGTTATCAATCGATGCACACGGATCCGTGCTATGCAGGTGCATCGGGGCGACGCCTATATACAACGGGCAGGTGATGGACCACGCCATGCCTTCAGGATTCACATACAAGGTCAGCGCAGAGAAAGAACACACACACACGATCTCACGCGCCGAGAGCACCGATGCACCCTGTGTGTGTGTGTGTGTGTGTATGTGAGTGGTGCAGCTGTGGCTGCTGGCGGGCGAGCCCATGTACCTGAGTGACAGCAAGACGCACTGCATGGAATTCGACCTCGAAGTCGACATCAAGGCAGGCAAAACACACACCCATTCACACATCTGCCGCTGCCCATAGACACGCCCACAAACGCTCCTCGGTTGTGTGTGTGTCGCACATTCATTCAGTATGAGTCGAAGCTGACGCCCTTCGAGGTCGGCCCGCAGTCGTGGATGTGCACCAACGCCCGGCTGCCGGCCAAGATCGTACAGTCGGACTCGCACAACACCGATGACCTGGAGGTCAGTGAGCGAATGGCGCACAACAAGCATAGTCCTTGTGAGTAGGTGTGCATGTTTGAATCTTCAGGTGGGTACCATCGAGGGCCGCGCTCTGCACATCCGCGATTGGTTTGGATTCCCGCCCGACGAGCTCGAGGAGATGAAACACGTCGTCACCCTTGACGTCAGGTACCCTCCTGCCCTCCCCTCCGCAGCCACACACGGATGTGTGTGAATGTGCCATTCAACGAGTGCAGGGAGCCGAGTCTCTTCCGCGTGACGACACACAAGTCGTCGGTCGACCTGCGGATCATCCTGACGACGCTCGACGCCCCGCCGCGCGTCATCGCCCCGCCGGTCCGCATGCACGCCCTGGGCGGTACCAACGACCAGACCATTCACACGCCACTGCCGCCGGGCAAGTACGGGCTGGGATTCTTCGCCGACTACCCGCTGGGCGGGCTGCATCCGTGTGACGGCTTCTTCGTTCAAGTGGCGCTGAAACCTGTGGAATTGGTCAAGCAGGTGAGAATGGGCGAGGGGAGACGAGGGAGGGGCTGCAGATGAATGACTCGCCTCTCGCTGTGTGCCTGCGTCTGTGTGTGTGTGGTCAGAGTGGTTCGTGTGTGGACAGTGGTCAGGTCTACCTGGGCGAGATGCTCCGCAGCAAACGGGAGAACTGGCAGCGATTCGAGAAACCCATCCCGTCAACCACAGGTAAGTAAGTGGGAAAGAGAACCAACATGATGTGCACTCACGCATTTCCTGCAATTATGTCACGGCTGTCTGCCTGCAGCCCAGCCCCACATCCTGGCGTCCAAGTCGTTCAACATCGGGCCCCACGACCCGGCGACCTACCTGAAAATGGGCATCAAAAGCGACTACCTCACCAGCGACTTCAGGCTACAGGCACGCACACACGCAGACACACGCACACAGACAAACAGACAGACAGGCAACAGAGACCACCCATCTCTCTGTGTCGTGTTCCTTGTTCCATGCTTGCAGCTGAATCGTGAAGGCATGCACGTGAGCGAGCCCAGGGTGACGTCCAACGGCTATGCGGAGCTGCTGGGGCCGCTGGAGCCGGGCAGCTACACTGTCGACATCTACTACGTCGGGCGGCCCAAGCTGGACCCCAGCAAAGGGGGGTCGGGCAACAAGTTCCTCGACGCGAGCGAGACGAGATGGGCCGACAACCTGGTGACCTGTGCCACTTTCTGGGTGGACATGCGGCTGATTGAGCGCACTGGCGAGGAGCTGAGGGGCGAGGACTGGCTGTGCAGAGCTGGTGAGACAGACCCCAGACACACATGAATCGGTGTCTTGGTGTGCACCCCTTTCTCTCTCCCCTCCCTGTGTGTGTATGCAGGCACGTCTGAGCTGCCTGCTTTGATATCGACTAGGAGAGGGGAGGAGCTGGTCATCGACAGCCAGTTCATCGTCCCCCCATCCGGCCGCCACCTGACCCTTCTCGACATCGCCGCCCCGTCCATCATCAAGATCACCACCGTCGGCCTCAAATCAACCGTCAGAATGCGCCTGGCCACCAACCCCAGCGGCGTGAGGTCGCCCGCTGATGGGGGCGGTGGGGGCATGGAGTTGCTGCAGCCCGGTCAGGTGGTTCAGGAGAGCACCAACAGCTTGTTTGCGAGGCTGGACCAGGGCGGCTCGTACCAGCTGCACATGGTGCTCAGCCAGGCGACCGACTTCTCCACTGTGTGCCCGGTGGTGCAGCTGCATATGGTGGTTGAGCCGCTTGACCTCATACCTGGTACACACACACACACACAGACACACGCTCACACTCATCTGACGCATGTGTGTGCATTCGTGCAGCGTGTCCGTGGGCGGCTGGTTCGTTCAGCGCTTTGATGGACTCCACGAGGGCGCAGCAGGCGGCCGCCGACCACCTGGGATCGGTGCTGCTCAACCTGGTGCCAAGGTGAGGATGAGAGCGACACATACACCGTGGATGGATGGATGGATAGAAGGACACAGCGCATTGTTTGTCGTGTGTTGTGTGCAGGAAGGTGAGCCACAAGCTGGAGGTGTCCAAGCCGACTCAGTTCTGGATGTCGCCCGACATGAAGACGTCCTTCCCATTCACTGTCGCCGACCAGCCCGTGGCCGTCAGGGTAGCGAGAAAGAGAGACCACATAGAGACACAACGAGGTCACCTGTACTCATATGTGTTTGGCTGGCCGGCTGTCTGTGTATTTGATAGGTAGAGGTAGAGCTGCACCCGCCATGGCTCCCTCTTGCCATCGAGCTGGTCCCCAAGCCATCGCAGTACACATCAACCAAGCCCAACCAACCACGGTGCGCCCCACCACAAACCCAACACACACATCACATTTCCACACACTCTTCCTTCGCATGTGTGTTGTGTTGTGTGTTGTTGTGTCTGTCTGCAGTTCTGTGGGCAAGCTGATGGAGAGCCGCATCCTGCTGATGGACGAGGAGGTCGACCGGGGCGAGTACGAGCTGGTCCTGCGCATGACGGAGGACAGGGACGCCATCTCGGCCATGGCCACCCTCTGTGCACACGCAACTATCAACGCTGAGGTGAGTGAGTCGGGTGCCTTGACGCGTGTGTGTGATGCTCCATCCCCTTCTGTGTGTGTGTGTGTGTGTAGATTGGTGAACAAGACGAGCTGCTGGTCAACCAGCTGCGGGCTGAGCTGCTTGACCTGCCTGACCTGCTGGCCATCCAGCCACTGCCACCGGTGAGTCGACAAAGGAGAGCGATGGAACAGCTCTGTCAGTGCGTTGTTCTGTGTGTGGTGTTGTACGGTGGATGTGTCAGTCGCTCAACATGGTGGGCTACCTGTCGTTGCCAGACGCCCCGGTGCTGTCGACCAACATCTTCACCTTCGACAAAGTCAAGACCACTGAGCTGCAGATACAGAAACCCACGCTCATCAGGTCAGAAACAAGGCACACACAAAGGCAGGCCATTTGAGCATCACATCCATGTGTGTGCATGTCTCTCTGCGGTCAACAGGTTTGTGTGCGAGCCGGCGGATCTGTCCAATGCGCACATCCACGTCCGTGTGATGGACGGCGGCAGCCAGATAGCCGAGTCCGACAGCCTAGGCCACATGGTGGCGGTGCTGCAGCCGGGCTACTACAGAATAGACGTCCAGGCTACAGAGGCCTTCCTCGTCACCCTAGGTGAGTCGCCGAGCAATCACCACACCCCACACACACACGCACTTGTGTGTCCCCCACACACACGCACTTGTGTGTGTGTATGTGTACACACACGCACTTGTGTGTGTGTGTGTGTGATCCTATCTATGCAGGCATGTCGGCGTTGGATCGGCTGGAGGCTGACGCACATTCTGCGAGCAAGGAGGGGTGCTCGGCGACGGTGCCCACCCTGCCGGTGCCGGGCAGTGGCTCGGGCGCGCTTGTAGGGCAGCAGCAGACGGAATGGTCAACGGTGCGCCAGCACAAGAGGGCACAGAAGGGTGTTTTCATGCCGTGTGTCGATTCCTTCAGGGCTACACCAATATCAGGCTCGACCATAACTTTGCTCAGAACAAGGTCAACCTGCACATCATTCAGCGCCGATAGACACAAGTGCATTTCTTCTGTGTGTGTGACGTGTCTATCGCCAGGGTCAGCTGATGGAGGTGCCGGTGCAGGCCAAGGTCCCCTCCCTCCTCTACATCGAGCTGGGATCCCCATTCCTGCTCCAATTCGTCAGGTACGACACACAGACACCCCTGCCCCTCCCCCTCGCCCCAACACCCACATGCACACACTCCCCTGCGCACCTCTGTGCTGTTGTTGTGTTGCCTTGCTTCACAGGATAGGTGTGCACGTGCCAGAAGGGCTATGGGTGGGCGAGCAGCGGGCCATGATCAACGCCCTCCGCATCGAGGTGCCCCCAGGCACCTACCACGTCCAGATCTCACAGCCGGAGCCGCCACCCGTCAAGTTCCCCTTCTGCGTGGCCTTCTCGTCACTCATCTCGCTCACACCGCTCAGCAGAGACTCACCAGGTAGGTGCCTTCCTAACACCTTCCTAACACCACACAACCACATGTGCGCGATTGTGTTGATAGGAACGAGCCGCGAGTGTGTGTCCTATGGCGCGATGCCGCTGCCGCTTGACCTGAGTGGGGGCGATGGGGGCGCGGCGGTGCTGGGCGGGCCGGTGGACTCCAACGGCAGACTGCTCATCCGGTCGAGGGTGGTCATCACCGACATGCACGACGGCAGGAAGAAACTCTACCTCGACACAAAAGGTCAGCCAAGACCAAGACGCCTCCATCCATCCATCCGCCGTGCGTCCATGGCGTCTGTCGTGTCTATATGCAGGCCGCACATTGGTTCTGAAGATCGGCGTGACGATTGGGACTTCGGATGAGCTCAACTCGCTGAATCTCCATGTGGTGGGTCCCGACCACAAGCCCATCCAGCCCGACTTCGACTGGAACGTGCCCGGGGCGTGGGAGCGCATCTTCACGCTGTCGGAGAAATCCGTGTGGCTCATCTTCCACCATGAGCACAGGTGCGTCTGGCGTGTGGTGTTGGGAGAAAGCGCATGCACATGTGTGTGTGGATGGATGGATGGATGGATGGATGGGTGCAGGGAAGCGATGGAAAAGTCATGTTCCATCTTCGATCTCGCCATCGCCGCTTTCCCAAAAACAGACATGGACAATGTCAGCACCAAACACACCCACACCCCCACACCACCCACAGGCGCATCCCGACGGTCTTTGTAATTCATCAGATGCTGTCGTGCTCCAACAACGGTCTGGGCCGCTCGGAGGACTTCCACGCGCTGTTCGACCAGCAGCGAGTGGCCGCGGCTGCCCTCAGTGGTCGCGGGGCGGAGAATGGGTACGACAGCGGCGTGAGAAACGTGGCACAGGAGGCGGGCGGCTTCCTGGAGACTCTTCCCTTCACCCTAGGAGAGGTGACCACAGCACACTTAGCACGGACAGACACAGGCATGTGGGCACCGAGCCCCTGTGTTTGGGTGTGTGCATGGTGGCAGGACTCGGTGGTGATAGCGTCTATCGGGTACAACTTCTTCCTCTCCCACGTGGAGATGGACATCATCGGCGGCGACGCCGACCCCCGCAAAGCCAAGTCCATCATGTTCAGCGAAATCGACTTCGTCAACGGCGCCTCAAGCCCGGTCAACGCACGACAATGGGTCGCTCTGTACCTGCCCAAGTAACATCCACCACACACACACACACATACATATCCCCGCGTATCGTTTCTGATTCGTTTTCTGCTGTCTGCAGGGGCAAGTACCAGGCGCGCATCGCTGACGACCATTTCCCCGGCCAGTTTAGGGCGGGCTCGGGGCGGCAGTGTTTCCCGCTGCAGTTCTCCTTCAGCACCTACCCCGTCATTAGGAAGGGCGCCCCCAGCTATGGCGTGTCCTCGGCTGCATCGGCTAAGGTGGTCTCGGTGCACCCCCAGCCGTCGATGCCGCTCATGTATGGCCAGGACCTCATGGTGAGAACCGCCGCACCACAACAGACAGACACACGTGCTGCTGTTTCTGTGCATGCCATGGACGCCATTTGTGTGTGCTGTGTATATCAGCTGAGTATTCGATTCTCGTCGCCCGCCAAAGCGTCCCCGGCTGAAGCGCAGAGGCTCATCGCGCTTCAAGGCCAGGTAGGTCCACATGCTTCGCAGCTCCGGCTCCTTGTTGCTTCCTGCATCCATTCATTCGGCTCTCTCTCTCTCTCTCTCTCTGTGTGTGTGTGTGTGTGTGTGTTCCATCAGAGTGGCCAGCGTGTGGCGCCGTCAGACTATCTGCGTCTGGAGGAGGAGGGCGGCTACCTCTGGAACTTTGTCTGGATAGGCGAGGTCCTCCAGGCACTCGCACCTACCGTTACTCTCACACTCAGCGACGTAAGCGCACAACACACACATGACAGGCAGACCCCGGGGATGCATTCTGTCGGCTTTGACACGCAGGGATTTGTGTCAGAGGGCACTGGGCGGCCCTACGTGATAGAGGAGCCCATCACTTACAGAATCGCCACCACGCCCGACTTCCCAGACAAGCTCCCGTGGACCGGCGGCCCCCCTGTTCCTTCTGCATGGTCAGCGTCGATGCTCGGCGACGGATGGCACACTCAACAGGGCGCCCGGTGAGACAGACAGACAGACAGCCATCTAGACATTAATGACAGACGACAGACGCATCATGTCCGTTGTTCTCCTCCGTGTGTGTGTGATCGATCAGGCCGCCAGGGGGTGCTCCTGGGAGCGTCTCATCCGAGTCATCATCCGGTAGAGGCACCACAACCGGCGACAGGGGTCCAGGTCGGCCGGGCGAGGTCTACATGGAGCAGCCAGGAGCAGCAGGAGGAGGATGGGGGAAACAGGACGAGCCGAGGAGGCCGCCGGCCTTCCCACCAGCCGCCCCACCGCCGCCCCCTCCCCCTCCCGTGATAGTGCATGAGCCCGTCGGCGGTCAGGATAGGCTGCCGGGGCTGGGTGAGGCTGGTGGTGTGAGCATCAAGGCTGAGCAGGAGATCCACTGTGGGGAGGGGTTCGTCATCAACCCCGTCACCGGCATGTGCGACCCAATACCGGCAGACTCTAGAATGAGGTCAGGTCCATTCGGGAGAAAGATTGTGACACTGGGGGCATTGATTATGTGTGTGGTGGTGTGAATGTTGTTGTTGTCAGGACGGGTATGGGTGCGTGGGGCGTGTTGGGGTGGTCTTTTGTTCTGAGTGTGGTCGCGATCCTGCTGCTCATCGCGTGGCGGGCGGCCGAGATCAAGATGACCACACGACACGCATACAGATACACACCGGTAGACGCATCAACAAGTGGGTGGTATCAAATGTACCTGCTGTCGTTTGTCTTTGTGAAGGTGACGACCGAGGAGAATTTCGGTCTGGTCGATCGCGACGACGACGACGATGACGACACGGCGGCCTCATCGGCGTTCAGGCTATCCTCAAGATGAAGATTGACCCACCCCAGCCCCTCTCCCCCTCCCTCCCTCCTCCCTCCCCCGATGTACATGCCGGTTTTTTCGTCTTCTGACGCGAGTGAGCTGCATGTCTGTGATGTGAATAACTTGGTAGACGGACGGCCTTCGACAGATGGATGGATGGATCATGGATGCCGACAGGCAGGCAGGCAGGCAGGCTGGCTGGCCGCAACGGACGGACGGAGACAGACCGACAGACAGACACTTTTATATTGCAATGCATGGTTCGTGTGAGTGGTGCGACAGACGGACGATTGTGTAGCGCTCGAGTGCCTTGAAACGGTGAGCACCATTCGGTCTCCTTAACAGCTATACACGCATTTGCTCGACACCCGAGCAGTCTCTCACGCCAGCAATCCACACCAGGACGCCTCATAGTTACAGACACGCACACGCACACGCACACGCAGACGCACACGCAGAGACGAATTCAGAGGCTAATTCGAGGCACATCAATCCACGGCAACTGTATGCTGTCGACTTTTCCGTATCCCTCTCGTGTCGGCCCGCTTACACCACTTCTGTCAGGGTGAGCAGATAGACACGGTGTCGTGCTGGAAATGGCAGCCAACGCAAACACGAAAACCCTCTCACGGCTGCCGTCCCCATGCTGTCGACTCTTATAATCTGTCCTGCTGTCGACTTTCGCATGGGCCCTCAGTGTCGGCCTTGCCCGCACCATATCTCTCAGCATGAACAGGCTGACATCAAGGAGGCGATCAAAATCGTCAGCAGGACAGGACAGGACAGTGTCGAAAGATACACACCACTGGGGACATCGTCTTCGTAATCGTCATCAGGTGGGTCTGGCTCGACGTGGTCGCGATGACCTGTTTCGACAGGGCCCGGCTCTCGAAGATCGTCAATGCCATATTTGTTGCCGATTTCACCGTGGTGGCCATCATCATCACCTGTTTCGACCAAGCTGCTTGTCGGAGCGAGAGCCCTGCCTGTGGGCACGCAGAC
This sequence comes from Vitrella brassicaformis, assembly GCA_001179505.1. Taxonomy (NCBI): domain Eukaryota; family Vitrellaceae; genus Vitrella; species Vitrella brassicaformis. The sequence continues at coordinate 54,967 of CDMY01000426.1, read as the reverse complement.
ATAGGGATTGCTTTGATGTGTCTGTCATGCTCGTCTGTTGATATGATGACCCCCTTGAAGTTGCTTCGTCAGCCTCTGCCGCTCTGCCTCGGCGGAGGGAGCCATCTGACAAAGAGATGCAGACACATCAATCAGGGGTGCAATGTCTGTGTGAAGAGAGACGGGCGTGTCGCATGTGTGAGTGCACACCATGCTGATTGGTCTGTCCATCGCCAGCAGCAGCAGCGACTGCCTCGCCAGACGTCTCGCCAGGTGACTCGCCTGCACAGACCAACGCAACACACACAACAGACAGCGTGCTGAAAGATCTCGATGGCCATGGAGGCAGGCCTGCCTTTCTGAAGGGATACCAGTGGCTGCCATGCCCATCAACGCACAGAGAAACGCAATGCTGGCGGCCAGAGGGACACGCATGACACCTCCGACCCAGGTAGGCAGGGAAGTCACGATTCTGCAAACACAAAAACACACAGATCTTTCAATTTTTTCGGTATGTGGGGAACCCTCTCCCCTCACCGTGGCGTCTTGCGCGCGGAGCGGAGGCGGGAGCAAGGCGCCATTGCGAGCTTGACAGCAGCGATCGAAGGCCAAAAGCAGCTTGACAGCAGCGAGATGTGGCTCTACGTAGCTCTCGCTGATCAGAATGCACTGCATTCCATTGACGTATCGATGACAGACCGATGAACGACACAAGTAAGTGTGCGCGGAGGCGGACAAACAGCGACGGACGCAAAGCATCCATCACAAGCATTCTTTCTCATGCTGCAGGTGCTTTGTTGAACGGCGTCGACATGTCTGTTCTTCATCCGCAGCGAAGTCTGCTGTTCGCTTCATCGTGTGATGGACGACCATGTCTGATGCTGCAACTGCCGATGACGGCCGTCAGGTGAGGCTGCATTTTGCTGCACGATGAATGGACGCCCTGCCATAGTGTGTGTCTGGATGTGTAAGTCGGCGTCGTTCACTCGTTTGTGTGTATCGTTGTAGGCCCATCGATTCCGCACCGCCGAGCCGTCATCTTCTGCTGCTGGTACTCCTGGTGCTGCGAGCGACCAAGGGCGGCGACGGGCACAGAGAGAGGAGAGGGAGAGGGAACTGAGGCAGAAGATCTCAGACACGGTGAGGAAATCACGCACACAACAATGGACGGGCGATGGCTCACTGTCGCTGTTTGTGTTCGTTTTGTGCAGCCGGGTCTGCTCACCTGCATCACGGCCTTCCTCCCCCTCTGTCTACTCGTCCAGCTGTCCGGCAACACATGGGAGCACTCACTGCCGAAGCATCACACCGTCACCATCGACAGCAGTGGCGCGGCCGAGCGGCGCATCTGGCAGCGTGTCCCTCTGGATCTGGTCACCAAATGGGCGGCCCGGCTTACACGGCTGGCAGCTATCGTCTTGCGCTATCCCATGAATGCCGCCCTCTGGTGCATCGACGTCTTCATAGCCATGATCGAGGGGTACATTGCCGGCCGCCGGGCAGCCAGCATGCAGGGCGGCACGCTGAGGACACACAATCCAATTATTGGAGGGCGCCCACCTAAGCAGCAGGGAGATGCAGTCACTGCAGCGACATCAACCGCCCCTCCCGTCCACCCTGCACCCGCCCCCCTCCCTTGATGCCCTCGAGACTGTCACCGGCGTCACTTTAGCTCATTCCGGTCTGGCCAGCAGAGGGTGGCTGATGCCGTCACTCCAGCGCCTTGCCCAGTAGGGGTGGGGTGTGAGTGCCGTGGGACAGCTCGTCGGCTCGTCCCAGTCGCTGCGGCGTGTGGATGGGACGTTTGAGGATGGCGAGTGGGCGGCGGCGTTTGAGCGCATGCCGGTGGCAGTGGCCGGGCAGCCGGGGCCCCTGGCACGTCTGGAATGCATAGGCACGGTCCTTCTAGGCGGCGATTTTGCCCACCCTCGTGCAGCGGTGGACCGACTGCGGGTTAGCTACCGATACATATGAAGGATGACGTATATGTTGCTGTCTCATGGTCTCGATCATGTGTGCCTTTCAGGCAGCGCTGTGGTCGCGTGGATGCCGCCAGTCGCTCACCCAGCTCACCCTGCGGATGGGCTTCTACTCTGTCTACAGCAGTGTCCTTCCCCTCATGCAGTCGGTGGAGTCGCTGCACAGGGCATGCTGCCGACCCGACGCACCAGTCATATTCGAGAACTCGATTGTGGGTAGTTTCGAGTTGTCCATCTTCAACAGCGACGATTTCCCCCCCAATCCCTCCCCCCTCTTCAAGACCATCATGCAGCACCTCGCGCGCCAGACCTCACGCGTGTTCTACACCATCACTCAGCATGACCTCACCCACCCCGTCGACAGCCCCAGCGATGCGGCCGTCGACGTCGCCTCCAGCCTCTCATTCGATCGCGCTGCGGCGGTGTTCGTGCAGGCCAGTTTCCAGCAGCCGCCCCCATCCCACACCCCCTCGCCTCAGCCCACCATCATCGAGCACCTCCAGCCACTCCCAAGGGCAACTACCCTGCTCATCCACGACAGGTTGGGTGTGAGTGCCGGTCGTCTCCTGGCTGACAAACTGGCCAATCATGTTGCCAAGGTCGAAACATTGGGCCCGCCTGCCGTTGATGCGCTGGGCGTGCTGGGTGGGCTGGGGGGCGGGAGGGTTGTGCGACAGGTGTCGATTGACCCAGGGGAGCTGGGGACGGAGGAGATCGTGGTAGCTGCTGCCGGCCTGACCAATCTGCCGATGATAGACAACCTGTGTTTCAAGTTCGATTTAGATGAGAGTGAGTTTGCAAAGACAATCGTGCGATCCATATCTCTTGTCCATTGCTGTCTCGTCTACTTGTGTGTTCAGTGTCTGTGGAGGATGCTGGCAGTCGCATCCGTGCCGTTTTCACATCCACCCTCCTGTCGGCCCTCTTCAGCCTCTTCCCCGGGCTGCAGACTGTGGACATCTCCTTTTTTGGTTTGTTCGCGTACTGTCGAGCTGTCCTGCCCTCCATCCGTGCCGCCTTTCCTGACGGCTCGAGCATCGGACGCTTCCCAGTGACAGTGAAGGAGATCAGACATACTGGCTGGCATGAAGTCAGGTACGATACGGGCGGGTCTGACTGTGTGGATGCGGCTGCCTCTCGATGTGTACGTGTGTGTGCGCGTGGTCAGATTAGTCGTGTTTGCGGATGGCGGTTGATTCGAGCGGGCCAGAGAGGGCGGACAACGACACGGTAGCTACCTGCGGCTTTGATTGAGGCGGCTGTGTAGGGGAAAGATCAGTTCGGCTAGGTGGAAGTGTACATACAGAAGCGGCGTGCAGGCAGAGACGCGGCGACCAACACCGCCCATCAAGCTCTCACTTCAGTGCACACACACGGTGTGTTGCGTGGTGTGTGGGTCGGTTTGCTGCTGCCTGGCCTGACTGTCTGCGTTGATGCGTAGACCGCAGACATTATACTGAGGTGATGTGTTCGTACATCAATGACTGGTACGTGAGTGTTGATGTTCAATCGCTGCGTTGCCTCGGTTGGATTCCACACCGTTAAGAGTCGCATCACGGTCACGACGCACATGCGACTCTCTCTCTCCCCTGCCATACAAATGAGTGACTGTATGCACCTAAGTAAGGCCTCCAGGCGACCAAGCCAGTCAAAACAATGCGGCCAAAGTGACTCACACTACACAACACCCGATCGATCGATGCGACGATGTATATACATGCGCAGATCGAGTGTATTGATTGCCCTCGACCGACGAAAAGGAATGCGCCCTCACACACTCACAGCATGAAAAAAGCCGTCGGGTGCCCATGGCCATTGACTCAGCTATAGTAGACACGTCGACTACGACGTTTCTGGCGGAGACAAACATCATCAATCGTCACTGTTGGCTGAACACGATGCAGAAAGGCCACTGCAGGCATCATAGACGGCCTCGGCTGACACAGACAATGCCACGCTGTCCTTCTCGTCACTGCTCAGCCGATGCCAATCGACTCGCATTAGGTTGCAGGGGGGCGTCAGGGCGGAGGTGTGAGCGTCGCTGTGCCGCGATTGGGTCGAGCTGACGGGCGACGACTCACCACTCATCGGCACATCCTCTGCATCGCCACATGGCGGCTCCACCACTGTGGCCACAGTGGGTGCGAAGCTCGCGAGAACCTCCGGGATGGCATCCTGCAGGAAGCAGAACAAACAACACAGGGGACCAAATGCACAGACACACACGAGCACCAAACGTGACTGTCTCACACTGACCGGTGGGCTGCCCTCCTCGATGAGTGTTCGTTTGGCCTTGCGGAACGCCTCATAGAGCCCCCGCCATCCGCCAGTGTGCGGCTGTTGGTCTGTCGGGACCTCGGTGTCGGCGTTCTCCAGATCGCTGCTGTCGGCCGTCCGCCTTAAAGCCGCCTGGTGCATCTGCTCTCTGCTGCCGAGCTCGTCCACCACATAGCACAAGTTGGCCTGTAGGTCGTGCAATGTGATGCCCGACGACACGTCTGAGAGCTCCGGCTGGCCACTTGGTTCATCGTTGGACGTCTTGCCGGCCTCCAATTGCGTCGACACTGCACACATCAAAATCAATTCACACCATGAGCCGATAGGTGTGGTGCGTGTCACTGCGGAGGCAGTAAACCAACCGTCGCTAGAGCGTTGAATGCGAAACACATTGGAGAGGTCGCTCGTCTTCATGTGCCTCAGACCCTGGACACCCACGCGGGTTGGTCGACCACACACACGGGGGTCCTCTCTCCTTCGCCTTACTTACCGTGACTGTGCGGTCGTCAGGTCTGGGCAAATGGACAACCACATGGCCTCGCCATCGGCTGCGCGTCTCTACTCGCTTCTGTCGCAGGCTCTGCACCAGGAAAGCGTGGCTCCACAGAAACTCGTGGCTGAACAAACCAACATACACACACATAGACAGCAGAAGGATTAAACGAGCCCTCACCGGTTCGTGTGCTTACAAGTCGCTGGGCACGTGTGTGAGTTTGAGTGCCTCAATGGCGTCCTGCACGGCGGCTGACGTCAGCTGCATGGCCGTCACCACACGATGCACCGGCCGGCCAAAAGAGGGAAGGCACCGCCATGACGCAGTGGGGGGGCCGTCGGCAGAGAGGGCCGCGGTGGACCAGTCATAGAAGACCTTGGGCGAGACGCGCCGTTTGTCTTCCTCTCTGTTGATGAGCCACGACACCAGAGGGCCCGTCAAACAACCAGCCAGCAAACGGGCTAAATGAAACGATATGAGACGACACCAGCAGGCAGGTAAACAAAGATGGTCATTCTGTGTTGCTCCGCTGCTCACCGATAGCCTTCTTGCGGTCACCGAGTGCCGTGTATTTGTGGCATGCAGCAGACCATACCGACATATCTGCGCCACCAGCATGATGTAGTGCACCAGATTGGCCGCAATCACCACCAGCACGAAGCCGATCGTCAGCACAAGAGAGGTCCCCTCGGGCAGCATGACGACGAAGTGCATGCTGAACAGCGACCTGAGCCACACCAGCAGCCCACGCAGCTCAGACTGATTGAGTATGTCCATGCTGCCCCGGTCGAACGGCCAAATAGCGAATTGCAGCGCCAGACACACACTGGCGACCACAGTCCATCCCAGCAGCTGCTGGCGGGGCTGCGCCGTCGCTTGCTGTGCTATCAACAACACCAATACGCGCCTCATGGCCAGCACGAAATCCCAATAGTAGAAGCTTTTGCGATACCCGACATACAGGAAGCCCACCCTTCTACGCGTGTGGTGGTCGTCCAGGCTGTCTCTGTACCGCCATAGGAATGCCACGCCGCATACCACTGGGGCGAAGGTCCACAATAAGAGACCAGCCACGGCAATCCACAAGAAAGGGGCATGCTCGCCCGATCGGCAGATGACACGGGAATCGAGATCCATCCCAGGCCGCGTGTCATCCATCGGATTGGGTGAGAGTAGGCTGACACTCTCTCCTGAGGCGATAGGGATAATCGCGTCCACATAGGGGTAAGGCCGGCAGCGCAAGAGGGCCAGCATGCTCTTGGTCACGGTTGGGTGGATAAATGTGAGGATCACAACCATCATGCCTCCCCGGCTGTCCAGCCACTGCCGCCATCGGCCGCTCTTGCAGGGCTCCGCTGACGAATGCTGGCAGGACGGAGGCGTCACTGGTTCGGTCCGAATGTCTTCCTGAAATGTGACCAATCGGTGGTGAGGCCCGTGTGCCGCAGCCTTGTCCGCCTTGCCAGTGATCACAGATGCAGGCGCTGACAGGGCTCGGAAGTAGCTGTCGATGGTCGCGAATGAGGTCGACTCGTCACTGCCAATGCGCCGCCTCGACTTGAAGGCATCACGCGCTTTGTCAAATCCACTCGCTGCAGCCATGAAACGACAGGGCAGAAACGACCACAATGCATAGCCTGCAGACTACAGTAGTTGTGTTTGCTCACCAATCAGTGGCGCAGCGGTCAGCCAGACGAGTGGCAAAGCCAGCCACATGGCGTGTCGGTACAGCACGCATTTATCGCCCACATATGGCCTCAACAGACATTCCCACACTTGATACGACTGAGGAACGCCGCAGTTCCAGGCGAAGAAGCTGCCGACCAGTGAGGATATCTGGTTGCCCCAGAGGGACTCGTCAAACACGAGAAAGGCCAGACCACACACCTGCATACACACAGTGACAGCAAGGAGACAATGAGAGGTGAGTGTGTGTGTCTGTGCGTCTCTTCACGCACAGCGGTGATGTGCGAGAGTCCAATTTTGATCAGCTGAGAGGGGATCTCAGCGCGCGGAGACGACGAAGCCCTGAGGAAACACACACACACACACATACACAACACAGAGATCGATCGATCAGCGGACTTTTGTGACAGGTGCATCGCTGAGTGCTGACCTTTCTGCGAGTGCCGTGAGTATAAAGATGGCTATCAGAGTGGCAACCACGAATAACACGTTGAAGAGGATAATCTGCCATAGTGAGACACATCGGGCGCACGGCTGCTGGGGCGTATGACGCGAAAAGCCCGCCTTCCACCGAGAGCATACAAAACCCTCATGTCCTTCCTGACACAGACAAGGCAAGAGTGTAAAGGACCACACCAGAATAGCTCCACTCAGAGATGACGCATACTTACCAAGCATGTGTTGAGCCCATCCGTTTTGTTGGTGCCTTTGCAGGCCGATGCCAATGGACACTGCATGGCTATTGGCAAGAGGGTCAACCCAGCGGCATATCTGAGACACACCAAAACATTGCCACTCTCACACACGGCTCCTGACAAAACGCTTATCTTACGTTGTCACTTCCCGTGTGGCGTTGTGAGATGAATCGTCAGATTGCAGCTGGACAGTGAGCTGGAAGAATCCCGGCAGCACACTCGCATTATAGTTGATGGGAACAGAGCAGTTCAATCCAGGCAAACAATCTTGGCAGATCCACGTGCTGCGACTGCCGCCACTACCAATCTTGCGCACGCCAACTGACCCAGCGATGCACGGCTCGCACGGCTCCTCGCCGCGCTGGTGGCCAAGATGGCAATAGCACGCACCTAAACCCTCATCAGAACCTGCTGACACACAAACAGACCAACAACGAAAATCGCAAGGGCTCAGCTTACTGTCATATGACTGTTGCGTCTGACCTGCATCATCAGGGCATTGTTTGCACCTTTGTGTGCCGTTTTGTCTATTGCTGTATGTGCCAGGTGGGCACTTGGTGCAGTTGATGCCAATGCCCTCATATCCAGGCAGACACCGACACAGGGCATCCGAGTCGAAGGTGTAGTCGACCTGTGCGAGCAGTGGCGAGTGAGCACAGTACGCGGAGAGTGCTGTGCATTTGTGTTATTCTCCGTACCTCAAGTCTGTTGAATACGGAGCAGAACTCCGTGCACTCAAAGCGCTCCTCACCATTGTCCAACCTCTGCACGACATATCCTGCACCAACCATGTGTATGAGCGCAATGATGTGCACTACACTGCAAGGAGAACCCTGTCGTACCTTGCGGGTCAGGCAGTAGTGGCGTCACCTGTGGCTTGTCGTATGCAGTCAATGCTGGACATCGGCTGAAGGCGTGATGCGTACTGCTGGATCGACGGAAATCCTGACACTTCTAAATCACATACATACCCCCACAACACACAGAGAAATACATATATATCGGCCACCAACACGTATATAAGCGCTCCGCTCGTCTTTGTCTCACCTCAATGGGTGTATCGCTGACACATACCCCGGTTTGCGTTCTTTTCAAGTCCGGGTTCTGTGTGAATCTTGCGTAGTCGGATGAAAACAAGACAGAGTCGAGCCTTCCCACTCTTATTAGTGAGTTGTTGCGGAAGTCGACGTGGTAGAGCGATGAGTCGGACGCGTAAAACGCCTGAAATGTCTCGATGGCGGTGATATTGTTGTCCTTCAAAGAGATGGATCCCAGCTGATAAAATGCAGTCTTTACTAGAAACAGGTCCTCAATCTGTGCACACGCAGAAAAGAGTGATGTTTTATGCGTGTGCCTGTGTATGTGAATGATAGATTACATATGCGGATTGATTCAGCATTCTACGGGGGAACACCAGGAAAGCCTCACAACGCATCGCACCGTGAAGACTGCAGTTTGATGCATCCAGCGCCATCAAACTGTCACGCACACAAAGAGACGGATCTGAAAACGAATGATAGAAAGCCATTGGATTTCACTTACTTGTCCTGCCATTTAAGGGGCATGAGGAAGTCAGTCACGTCTGTCATGATCGGATTGTTGGAGACGTCTAATTCATACAGGCTGTTCCAGTCAGGCGGATCCACGGCAGACAGCAAACTGGACATATTCCACTCTCCCCAATCTTCTCTCACACAGATTCACACAATGAACACATACAAACCCTGAGCTGCATGTGTGTGTGCGTGTGTGTGTGCGTGTATCTTGTCTCAGCTCACTTAGCCCTTCCTGTGTGTGGCAGACGCCTTCCGGTGTAGAGCCCCACTTGGGCCACTGGCTAATGCGATTGTTGGCGAGGTATAGTCTCTTCAGGTTGGGCATTGAGCGGAAGCCTTGCGGCAAGGTGGTTAGCAGGTTGTTGCGCAAGTTCAAAGACTGCAACCTGACACCCAAAACACCAGTCACAGTCACAGCACATCTGGCATTTCCTTTGTGTGAGCGGAATTTGTCTCTCACTGACAACTGTGGGAGGTTGCCGGTGAGCCCCGTAATGAGATTACTCCCAAGATAGGCTTCCTCAAGCTTGGGGAAGACAGATAAGTTCACGGACCCGTTGAGACGATTGGAAGGCAGACGCAACAACTGAAGGCTCTCATACGACGCGCCATGAAGGCTATGCTCCTCTACCAAACCGACCAACCTGCCGATCAATTCACAGGCCCATGCGTCAGCGTCTGTGTAGCGTGAAGCGTACCGGTTGTTGGCTGCGTGGATTTCACTGAGATTCTCAAACTTGCCGGCAGGCAGGTAGCCCTCAAACTAAAACATAGCCACAGCACGCACAAGCTTTCACCAGCTCACTGCCAATTATAATTCATGGCCCTCACCCAGTTGTCGGAAACCCACAGTTGCCTGAGGGACGTGAGGGTGCTGAGCGGCTCGAGGGTGCCAGAAAAATTGTTGTGATCAATAGCGAGATACTCGACCGACTTCCAGCCACTCAATGTGTCCGGCAGCGTACCGGAAAGCTGCACAGAAAAAAATGGAGAACACGAAGTCATGTATTTAGGTTTTGTACCTGATTGTCATGAAGGTACACTTTCCGGAGCTCGGTCAGCTGGCCAAGCTCAGCTGGTATCGACCCTGACAGCTGCAATACAAAGCACGATGACACAGCAACTCGTAGTGTTCTATGTCATACGTCTCTTTGTCGTTGTCTGGTCTCACCAAGTTGTTGTTTATCAACAGTGTTCTGAGTGATATGAGATGGCTTAAAGGTTTCAGAGTGCCATTGATTCGGTTGGATGACATGTATAGCTGACGAAGGCTGTGATACTCCCTCACACTGAGGTTGCCGCCCGTCCAATCGGCCCAACCGGCCAGCCTATTGTTGGCTGCGGATATTTCAGTGAGATTCTCAAAATCGCGGAAGCCGATAGGCACATACCCTTCAAACTGAAACGTAGCCATATGAGATACAAACTCTTGTCGACCTGTTATATATGATGGTTCTCACCGAGTTGTTGCCAATCCACAGTGTCCTGAGCGACGTGAGAGCGCTGAGCGGCTCGAGGGTGCCGCTTAGGTTATTGTTATGTAAACTGAGATGCTCGACCGACTTCCAGCCATTCAGCGTATTCGGGAGGTCACCGAAGAGCTGCATAAGCAGCAAACATGGGCAGGGCAAGATGTGGCATAAAACCGTTAACGGGTTCTTACCTGATTGTTAGAAAGATACACCTCGCGAAGCTTAGCCAGCTGCCCTAGTTTTGATGGAATGACGCCGCTCAGGCCTGTTTTTTCGATCCAGAGTCCCGTCAGGTTTCTCGCATTGCCCAGGGAAGACGGCAGCGGACCGGAATACTGAGAAAAGCAGTCTAGATTCACGTGTCGGTCTAAACACATGTCTCCACACGTTGTGGCTTACGTCATTGTGTGTGAGACCGAGCGATTTTAGGCTGTCCATGTTGGTGCCAAGTCCGTTGGGCAGTGGGCCACTAAAGGTATTATTGACTAGAACCAGCTTCTGCAGCCGGCTCAGCTGTACCAATAACTCAGGCAGTTTCCCGGTAAGCGAATTCCCAGTAAGATCCAGCTCGACCAACCGAGAGAGGGCGCCTAGATCGCCGGGCAGAGGGCCTGTAAGGCCCGTTGCCAGGAGGCTCATCTCGGAGAGGTTACGGCAAGACGTAACACTGGCCGAAAAGCGGCCCTCCATCCGCTCGTTAGCCCACATCCTCAGAACGCGCAAGCGCCGGAGCCTGCCGATATCTTGAGGGATGGGCCCTGAAATATTGGTGCCCGCGATATCGAGAGCTTCGAGGCGGGATAGCTTCGTGATGGACGATGGGAAAGGTCCAATTGTATTCATGCCCCAGAGGTACAAGCCCTTGAGATAAGGCAGCTCGCCAATTCTAGCTGGAAGAATCCCTTCCATGCCGTTCTGCAAAGCAACATACGCACGAGCATGCGTGTGAATGAATGTTTGCCTCAGATGTGACTCACCATATAGGCCAGGAAGATAGCACGAAGCGAAGTCACCTTGGCGATCTCATCACTCAAGCTTCCCTGCATAGGCAACTGATACGCTGACAAGCACACCACATGGCGCAGCCGATAGAAAGATCCCGAAAAGACGAGAGGCTTCCAGCCTCGCTGCTGCAAGACCAGATAAACATCCGTGTCCATGTGGTTGGACAGCCAGATGATGTAGCCCTCCCCGGGACCGCCGTCCGCCAGCGCCTCACTCAGCCGCACACACGTGATGAAGAACACGACGCACAGGTTGTCCTCAAATATGGACTTGGTCTCGTTGTCGACCAATCCGGCCTCGCGAGACCACTTGAACAGAGCCGCCGCATCCTCCTGACACGAATCGCACCGAACCAGCTCCTCCATTTCGGTATAGGGAAGAATGTTGTCGCAGCAGTGACTGTCGACCTCGCCATCTACATCAGCGGGACGGAAGACCGGAGAGAGTTGCAGGAGCCTTAGCCGCCTTGGATCACGCCAGCCGGGAGGGAGGGGATGAGAGAGATCCGAATCATTTGCGGGCTGGAGGATTCGCCGGATGGGCGAGCAAGCCACGAGCGACGATGAGAGGGCAAGAAAGGCGGCACATACAAGAATCACCATCAGACACCATCTGGTACTCATCGACTCATCCATTCGTCGGCGGCGTCTTGTCGTGCCCGAAACCCTTGACCCGAAACCCTGCTTCATTCCATCTCCCCGCCGCCACATTCGGAGGTCGTCGATAGGAATGGCCATGAGCGAGCGGCCTCCTGACTCATCCAGTAGCTCTTGTTGTCGGCAATGGAGGATCACCGACCGTAATGCATCGGAGGATTTCATGGCGGGGTCGGGTCAGGCGGCCGGTGCGAGTATGGCTCCTGCCAGCATCAGCGAGGTACAGACAGCCAACAGCCCAACCACACGCGCATGTGATTATCTGTGGGTCTGCTCACACACGGCTGTCTTGCTTCCTGTGTGTTGTCGTGCAGCTGCGTGCCGAGGGGGATGTATTGCTTGAGAAGATCCGGCAGCTGCATAACAAAATCAAGGTGAGTGCCTGAGATTCCCGGCACCGAGCACACACAATTGTCTTCCCTTTCGTCTGTGCAATGTGGCAGCTGAGTTGCGATGTGCGTCTACGTCAGGGCGGTGCATCTGGTGACACGATGGCCGCGCTGCTCTCGCTCGGGGCTGCGTCGGGTCAATTCCGAGTTGCCGAGTCTGCTGTGTCGGCGGGGCTGGAGGCAATCACCACAGTGGCAGCATTAGATCCGACAGAGCAGGCGAGCGGCACAGCTGCGGCCGCGCTAGATGGCCCACAGCACACGAACGACTCCGGCTCGCCCGCTGCAGCGATTGTCGGTGGTGGTAGTGGGAGTGGTGGTGAGATGGATGTTGTCGACGCATCGCCAGACGGACCAGCCGCTGAGGTACACACACACACGTTGACAATGAGTTGGAGGGAAGGGGTGGAGACGGTTCTCTGTGTTCGTTGTTGTCATTGCGCTTGACTCAGGTGGCCGCAGCTGATTCCGATTTGAGTGTCGCTGCCCCACAGCAGCCTTCATATCGACAGGTCCATGTATCGGGACGACAGCCACCCAACCAGCCGCCGGTGAGAACACGAAGCGAACGACCCGCCACCTCTGCACACTCAATCATATACCTTTGTGTCAACGTGTCTGTCTGTGTTGAAGGGCCGGCTCCGTCTCTCTCGTGACGAGCTCGCCAACGTGTTCGGCTCCTTCCACCCCTGGGAGCTGACGCATCGCCGCCGCGTCCTTGGCCAGGCCCTCTTCGACGCGGCGGCCGCCAACTACACGCACCTGACCATCGACGGATCGGCCAAGGGCGGCGTGCGCCAGCTGTGGGGGCGGATGCCCCACAAGACAGCCTACAAGTGGGGGCAGCGCGCGAGCCATTTGACGCATCTGCACACCATCCTGCCCTTCGAGTCGATCAGCCGCTGGTGCCGTGGCACTTGGGTGGCATTGATCGAGGGCAATGCGGCGGCGCGCAAGGCCATCAACGACGAGGAGAAGAAGGTGCAGCAGGAGGGGGGTGAGGAGGGGACAGCACGGCCGGCACACCATGTGCCACAGCCCGCTTCGTCCATCAAAGTCATCAGCTTCGACGACGACCACGACAGCAGCTTTCGCTGCGACACGTCGGCGGAGCCGCTGCCCCCCTCCCCCGTCGACCTGTCAAACCTGGAGGAGGTGCACAACATGCCCTGCCAGTATGCGGCCGTGCGCGCCGGCAGGCGGGTGTGGCGCGCGCCGCGTCTGCGAGTCCTGACATTCGGGCGGGAGCAGGGTTATGGCGTAGAGGACATCAAGAGCAATCATAGCTGCTGGATGGAGGCGTGCGAGCATCTGGAGAAGTTCGATGTGGACACCATTCTCTTGAGCGTCAAGCAAGGCCTGTTGTCATTCTCTTGAGCGTCAAGCAAGGCCTGTTGTCCACGGCCCCCAAGGACGGCAGGTCCCTCTCCCGCCTCCAGTCCATCGGCCCCATCGATTTGTACCGAGCTGAGAGCGACACGGTCGTCGCGCTGCGTGAGACGCTCGTTAGCCGGGGCTGCCGCCACAACCTTCGCAAGCTGCACATTGATGCCGCCGACGCAGAGGACAAGAAGCTGCTGCTTGAGGTGGGGCGGTTGGCGGAGGCGGTGATGCGGCCAGAGGCCCTCGACCAGCTGACGGTCACCCAGAACTGTAGAGCAGACATATCGCTGGTCGAATGGGCAGCCGACAAGTCACCTCAGGTGTGTGTGCCTGCTACATGCACCGTGACGACACCCGTGGGGCAAATATGATCTATGCGTGTCCGTATGCCATCAGGTGCAGAAGCTTGTTCTTGGATTGGCCGCGGGGTGGAGTACTTTCACGCCATCGGGGACGATTTTGCTTTCTGCTGTCGACCATCAAGTGCAGAAGATTGTGGGTGACATTGTCGGCCTCGTCCGCGACGTGCGGTACAGTGGTGGAGACCTGACAGGCACTGCCACTACCACACACTTCCCCCGCGCTTACGCATTGACCTACAACACCGACACTCCCCCCTCCCAGCAGACCGTCGATAGCCTCGCCAAGGCCGTCACCGCCGGCATGCCCCAATGCAACCACATCGATTTCGGGCCATGGCCCCCTTGCGCGTCACTCATCCAGGTCATGTCGCTGCTCGACGCAATGACGCGCCAGCTGCGCGGGAGCAAGAGGGCATTCGAATCACTGACGATTAGTACGTCGGCATCGAGCATCTTGGAGCATAGCCGGCCTCTGCAGGAGTGGGCCAGCCACAACCGGCCGGCCTTCAAGGAAGTCAAGTTCCATGTGTACGGTAAGGGGCGCAAAAATACACACAAAGCACAAAGCACAAAGCACAGGGAGGCAGGGGGGCAGGCAAATATGTATCAAACGACATGTGCCGTTCGCAGAGAATCCGCGTGTCGGTGTGACGGTCGATAAGTTCTATGGGTCGCTGGTAGCGGTGCTTGCCGGCTTTGTCTCCAGACCCATTGGCTCCAGACCCCCCGCGCGCAAGGCGTCGGCCCTTATCTGGGCTGCGCGGCTGCAGCTGGATGTGCGGCGCTTGTTCAACGACCGCCATGCCACCTTCAACCTGCTGAGCGACAAGTACAAGATGGAAATGGTGGGCAGCTGCCTCACCATCGCGAGACGCCCATAGAAGATGCACACATGCCACACGACCTGGTGCGCACATCAAAAGAGATGAGACGGGCAAGGAGGCGGGAGGGCGGCGGGGGGATGTGCACGCACCGTTTGTGTCGTGTCAGGTTGGCGTATCGATATCTAGCCTTGTGCCGGCAGCATTGCGGAGGAGTGACCAGACACTGACTGTAGGCTGTAGATAGAATGGCTGACGGGCTGGTTGACTCGCGGGCATCCGATTGCATATAAGCAAGTGCGTGCGTGTGTGTGTGTGGGTGAGTGGGTGGGTGGGTGGGGGGTGGCGGACATCCCACACACACATTGCCTCTGGGCAGATGAATATTTAACAGATATGTGATGAACTGATGGGAGGTCATTCTGCCACTCATTGCTTTCATCACTCACTCACTGAGGCCATTCTACTGATGGGTTTGTGTCAGACCTGTAGACCTGGAAGGGCAGGCAAAAATCCGGCTGTCTGTCTATTCTTTCCTCCTTCCTTCCAACTATCCACACGATGGAAGAGCATGAAACGATGAATGGGACGAATAAGATTCAATGAATAGGTAAACGCTGCTGCTGGCGCATTCATGTCTTGCTGAGTAGATTTGATACACAAATCATGTGGCAAAGATAACGAGTCACTGATATGTAGTTTTGTGTGCGTCGTGTGCAGTCTCTACGTGTCTGCGAGAGGAGGTGGACGGGCAGCACGATCTATGAGGGGCCGTCGAATGCGAAGACGGCCTCATCGTACTATCCATCCATCCCCCAAACACATAGAGACTCACTTTGACAAACTTACACGGACAGACAGAACGGCCAGTCAGCTACAGGGGCGTGTGCGTGCATTCTGGGTAGAAAAGCCAGCCGCCGCCGCACACCGTCTTGCATGCCATCGCATCACCCCTCTCATACATATGGATGTGCCCTTAAACTGCCCCCTCTCTCTCCCTCCCCCTTTCCCCCTCTCCACATCCCCATCCCCACTGCTGTAACGCTATCAGCTAGCTTATTCACACACCCGTTTTTCCTGCGATCACTCCTTCTTGTCGCCGTTGGTGTCAGGCTTGTCTGCCGCAGCGTCCTTGGTGTCCTCGGCGGCCTCCGTCTTGTCGGTGTCGGCTCCCTCGCCCTTGGCGGCGGCGATGGCCTCTCGGTTGATCTCCTTGGCCTTCAGAAACATATCCTTGAACTCATTCGCCTCTGCACACAACGGGACAGACACAAACACACCAGATAGATGCATCTATCTGGGCCGTGCAGTGAGGAGTGGGTGAGGGCGATTGGCTCACTGACTTTCTGTTGTGCCGAGTTTGAGTCCGAACTGTTCGGTGACAAGTTCGTTTTCGGCGAAGTCGGGAACGGTCCAGCAGAAGATCTTGTCGCTGCCGCTGTTGGGCACCAGGTTGCAGTAGCCCTCGTGGTCCGTAACTGATGAGAAACGCACACAACACACGACAGCACGACACAGCACGACACAGCACGACACGCAATCGGAGGCATGAGTCGTGGTTGTGCGTGTGTGTATCTCGTTGGTTCGTGTGTTTGTGCGTCTGACCGACCGTAGTGGTTGGCGACGACCTTGAGTGTCTTCTCCTGCCGCAGGAGGAAGCGCACCTTCTTGGTGGTCTTGTGCTGCAGCAACTTGGCCTCCCCCAGACCGCGCTCCTTCCACTCACCCTTGCCGTCATCACCTGCACACACACACGCACCCCATCCACACACACACCACCCACACATATGCGTGCGTCGTTTCGCTCTCGGCGTGTGAGTGAGGTCGTGTGCAGTACCTGTGCCCGGGCTCCATCGGAAGAGTTTGGCGCGCTGCTTCCAGATGGCGTCCTCCTCCTCCTCACCCGTAGCGGCCTCCACCTCATGCACCTCTACCTGCACCAACCAACGCCAACACACATGGTAACTGTCTCCCCGCCTCCCCATCTCTCCCGGCATCACATCACAGCTGCATGAAGTTGCGGATGTGGGTGGATGCGTGTGTGTGTGTGATGTGTGCCTGTGTGACGCACCTGTGGCGTGGCCCAGTCGCCATGCACCACCTCCTCTTCGACCAACTTGTCGTCATCGTCGTGCTCGGCATGCGGCGCGGGAGCTGCCGGCTGGGCGTCCACCGCTGTGCTCATGATCTGTCAAGAGGCGATGGACACGAACTCTCAACTCGACTCCAACAACTCTCAACTCCAACAAACCGGAAAACAAATGTCTTGCGAGCTCGAAGCAAAAAGGGAAAAGAGGAACAGGAGCCTTCAAGGCTTGTTGTTGATGTGAGGAGCCTGTGAGGAGCACACCGTTTTCAACCTTCGCCAATTGCGTTCTCTTCAGCGCTCTTTTGGCGCTCTTCGGCGTCTGTTGGCGAACACCGGCACCCCACTCGCCGCCGCAACCGTTCGTAGAGGGTCGGCGTGTCATGTGTGAAGACCTTCACCCCTCGTCCGGCTGATCCGATGGACCCCTACCACTTCCCAGCCCACCACCAGCCGCCCAGCGTGCCCAACGCGCCGGCTTCCACGCCTGTGAGGCTCAAACGGTCCCATGCGTCCATCTACCAGAACGACAGGGGCGAGAGCCGGCCGCATGACGGCGATTCGGGCGGCGGTGGTGACGTAGACATGGATGTCGACGAGAGGGAGGGGAGGCCGGTCCACCACAGCGGCAGCGGCAACCGGCCATTCTCACTGCCTAGGGCCAAGCGGCTTCGTCTTAGCGACAACATGAGCTATAAGTACCAGTTGTGGGCTGAGCAGCAGAGCCACGCCGCCCGCCCTGTCGACGTGCCCCTGCCCGTCCCGTTCCCCCTCCCCCTCCCCCCTCCCTCATCGGGCAACGACGTGGGCATCGCAATGGACCTCAACATGGGCATGGACCGGCTGCAGCTGTCATCCAACGGCAACACGCCCACACACCAGCAGGGTCACCACGGGCAGCATGACATGATGTTGGGTGAGGGGGAGGGAGGGGGCGAGGGCGGGGAAGGGGGTTTGGACCATCTGACGCACCCGCAGAGGTTCCACCAGATGACGCCGGCTGAGCTCAGGTGAGGAGATGGACACCTCACACAAATGCACAGCAGAGCCGCACGTGGGTGTGGTGTGCCTCATTGTGTGGTTCTGGTGTGTGTGTGTGCGTGTGTGTGTGTGTAGGTATCGTGACCGGGTTGAGCACCAGGTGCGGGAGCAGCTGAGCCGGTTCAAGCAGCAGTACAGCAAGGCGTGCAAAGGCGTCCACGTCGCACCATGCGACGACGACAAATGACGAACAAGACGGACGGACGGGTCGGTAGACGACTTGTTGAAGACGCACGCCTCGGTAGATAGCGGCTACATGGCTGGGGAGGTGGTTTGGTGGGGTGGCGGGATGGATGGATGGATGGATGCACTTAGCGAAATGCACAACGGTTTTTATGCACACATGGCTGTGTATGTTTGAGAGTATCTGTGTGCATAGGGAGGGAAGGGGACAGACTCAGACAGACATCGAGCGAGCGCCTTTCAGCTTGCTCTGATATTTTTGGCGGCCTGCCTGCCTGCCTGCCTGCCTGGCTCTCTCTCCCTCTCTTATGCGTGTATCTCTTTGGCTTTCTATTGCATCTCTTTTTGGGTGACCGCCTTGTTTACGCGTAGGTGTGTATGTGGTCTGTCGAGTCTCGCCCTGCGTGGATGTTCGTCTGGTATGTTGGCCACTCTCTCCCTCTCGTCGACATCGCTCTTGGTGAGGCGGAGGGGGTGGCGGACACAACAGACGAACACACCCAGTGGCGGTCGATCGACGGCGGAAGGCTGCAACACACATAGACAGACGCGAATGCTATGGTATCTTTTGTCCACAAACGGGGGATGGCGAATGTCTTGTCTGTGTATGACGGGGGGCTTTTCCGTGTGTCCGTCAAGTGGCTGGGTGTTCGTCTGTTGCTGACTCATGTTGTTCGTGGCGTCGAGAGCGACAACCATCGCTCTTGATGTGGCGGATGGCGTGGTCGACCTAACAGACGAACACACCAGCGACTTCCGATCGAGCGACGGCCGATGGCTGTAAGAGAGATAGAATGAAATGGGGACTTTTCGCGTGTATCGTAGCTACCTGCTGCCTGCTGCCTTTTCCAAGCGAATTGAGCGCCATGCTCGGTTGGTTGTTTGCTCTCTCTGTCTGTCTTATGTCTTTCTCTCTATCTCTCTCTCTCTTATGTGGCTGGGTGTGAGTGTGTGGCTTCATCGGCGGATGCACTGATGGCTGATGGCTGACGGCTGGTTGGCCGCTCGCTCACTCCTACCGTCTTAAGGCAAGAATGAGTGAATCCACATGATGCATGTGTCAGGACTCTGAATGTCCATAAATGCCACTCGATGCGTCAACGAGGGTCCAGAAAAACAACGCACATACATCCCGATCTCACCGCACCATCACTCCCAACCGCGGCAGGGCACCATCACACTTGAAGCTAGCCAACGCCGGAGGCCACATCATCAGGCAAAAATGGCTTGCATGACATCACCTCATCCCAATGTGCTTGCGCACTATCAGCCTCTCTCCATGGATGCGTCGGTCTGGGCCACCTTGGCACTTGGCACACGGACCTGACCAAGGAAAAGAACGACATGTCATCCATCGGCCAATCCACGCACATAGTCTGTGTGTGGTGTGGTACCCCGCCGCTGTCCATGGCGTGCTTGATCCATCGCTTGAGGGCCCGCTGCTGGCCATATGCCGTGATGCCTAAGTGCTCCATGTCCTTGAGCATCTCCTCCTTGTCCATCTGGCCGATGTCGGCCAACGCAGCGCCGTTCATCTTGTGCTGCAGGCAGGCATGGCAGACAGCACAACACATTGAGTCCTATCAGCCGTCACACAACCAGACCCGACCCGCCCTCTCTCCCTCACCGTGTCCATTGTCTCGGCAAGGTCACGTATGAGGTCGTCAGGGTCCACTTTGATGGCCCTCATCAGCTCTCGGCGAGTCAGCTGCACCAGCGCCTTCATCTGACTCAGCTGCTCAGGTGCTGCTGCTGCGGCAGCAGCAGCAGCAGCAGCAGCGGCAGCTGCATGACGACCAGACAATCCAGCAGACACACCTGATGACACGAGAACACACACATAATGACACAGCCGCAATGGTGACGCAGCCCTTTTCTGTGTGTGTCCCTCTACTGTGTACCTGACTCGCGGCGCTGTTTGGCTGGAGGGGTCTCGCCGCTGCCGTTCTCAATCGACCTCTTGGCCGCCCTCTTGCGCTGACCGGCGGTGTCCTTGTCGTGCTTGATGATCTTCCTCCCATCTGGCCCCAGCACCATCTTTTTTGTCGTGGCGAGGAGATCCTGCAAGCTGGCGCCGCCCCGAACGCGGCGAAGCCTCGTGGTCAGCCCCCTGAAGTCCCATATGCGGCTCCTCGAGTCGCACCAGACTCCTGCCCTGACATATACCCCGTGGCCGTCTTCGTCCTGATCGGTGAAGAATGGCCCGACCGTCACGTAGAAGCCAACCGTGCAGTTGGTGTTACGGTCGACGGCGACCAGGGTGAGGTCGTCATAGGCTGAGTCGTGCGTCTTGGAGCCGTGTGTGCACTTCCGGGTGAAGGCCGCACGGAGGCGTGCCTCCCACTGCTGGGTGTCTGCACACATGAGTGACAGGAGCAGAAACAGAGAGCCACACCGACACTCAGGCGTGCGTCGTTGATACGCACCGTCGTCCTGCAGATCCTCTTCACCGGCCTCCTCGTTCGCACTGACGTCATGCGGCTCGTCTTTGACGGCCTCTCTCTCTTGCTTGATGTCCTCCGCACCCCCCTGCCCGTCCTCGCCATCGTAGGGGTCGTGCTCACGCTTCACCGCCACAGCGCGGACGCTGACCTCACCTGAACAACAGCACACAAGAGTGTCCATTTCATCCCATCCCATCTTGATGCATTCACCCGTACCTCCATTGGCCGCCGCAGCAGCAGCGGCGCGGCCCCGAGCGCCTCTGTCATGGCCCCATTTCATCTACACACCGATACACACACAACGCGTAAGTGCATACGTGGCGTCTGTGTGCAGTGGGCAGACCGCCTGACTGACCGATATGGTTTGTCCCTTGATGCGGACGCCATCAATTTGGCTGGCGGCGAGGCAGCCCTCCTCGGTCGCGAAATTCACAAACGCCACTCCACGAGACTGCAGGCGGGCAGGTGATGGCCGCCGATGGTCGTGTGAATGCGTGTGTCCTGGTGTGGTCATTCCCTCACCTCCTGCGTCTCCCAGTTCTTGAGAATGTGGACGTTTTCGATCTCACCGGCAACCTCGAAGGCGTTGTGCAGGTCGTCCTCGGTGGCATTCTTGGCCAGGTTGTGAAGCAGCAAACTCTTCAACTACACACGCATTTTACACACACACACACACACACACACATTAATGCGCGGATGGATGAATGAACGAGTAGGGGGTACCCTGTCAGGTTTGGGTCCTTTTGGTCTGCCACTGTTTGGGTGGGCGACGCGCAGCTGCATACACACACACACACACACACACACACACAGTGGCTCTGCGATGCCATGCCTTCCCTGCGCTGTGTGTCATGACATTTACCTTTCTGCCGTGGAAGACTGCCCCGCGGAACTCGAGAGCTCTCTTGGCGCCCGCCAGGTGTGCGAATGTGACGAAGGCGAAGCCCCTCTCCCCTTTCTCGGGGACGTGAAGCTCCTCGATCCTGCCGCAAGTACTGAAGGCCTCGCGCAGCTGTTTCTCTGTCACACCGGACGGCAGATTGCCCACGTACACTTTGCGGCCACACACATCGCCTGTTCGATACGCACCAACAGAGAGAGAGAGGGAGAGAAAGGAAAGAGAGATTTCTTTTGAGTCCTCCTTACCCCGCCGCCACCCCAACCAGCGTACCTCCCTTGGTGGCTTCAGCAAGCTGGCTGACTGCCTGCTGTGCCTTCCGCTTGTCGCCGGCCTTCGGAGCCCTCTGTCGGGGCGCCTCATCCTCGTCTGCACATACAAACACACACACACACACACACACACACACATGCAGAAGTGTTCACGTCTGGCGTGTGTGCTCGGACTGACTGACTGACAGACCGGTTTCCGAGTCGTCATCGACGGGCTTCTTCGGTGAGGCCTTCATGCTGCGCCTAGATGCCGCTGACTTGGGTGCCGCGTTGGGTTTAGCCTTGGCTGCACGCAGTAACGAGCAGACACGACACAGAGGGACGAAACAAGCACACGAATGTTTGTTCGGGTGCCGATCAGTGTGAATTACTCCTTCCTTCCTTGTTATCCTTCAGGTCCTCTTCTGAACCATCGTCCTCGTCTGAATGACACCGAACTTGAATTAGATGTCCAAGATCGCAGAGTGGTCTGTCTGTCTGCCTGTCTGTCTGTCCGTCTTGTGCACTGGCTGACCTGTGGCGTCGTCATCTTCGTCCATGGCTGCGGGCTTGGCTGCCGTCTTTGCCTTGGCGGCCGCCGGTTTGGCCTTGGCCGCACCAGCTGATGGACGGAAGAAAAACGGCGTGGGACCGCGACCACTGTCACCTGAGCGAACGCAAGGATGCCTGTCCTCGCTGCAATCGTCCTCAATAAGCAATACTACCTTCGGATTCGCCATATTCGTCCTCATCTTGGGCTGCCATCGTTGGTACTCCAGCCGCAACGGCAGAAAACGGCGGGGCGGCACGACGCGAACCCTCCTGTCGCTTCACTGGTACTCCTGCAGTGGCTCTTTGTTCGCCGCCGTCGACATGAAGAGTTGTCAGAACACACCTCTCGTGCGCAAGTGGAAAAACAAACGAGGAATCGGCTCAAGGTTGACGATGCAGATGACTAATGCCGACATCAGATCTCTCGAAGGAGCAATGAATGGCTTGCGAGCTGTTTGGCGACCTCTCGTCCCGTTCGTTCGTTCGTTCGTTCGTTCGTTAACGGGCACCGAGGCCCCGGCCCCTGAGGGCAGATGGTGTGTCCAATCAATGCGTCCGTAAGTCTAAAGTGGCCAGCGCTCAGATGAAAAATTAGCCACTGCTCGTTCTTGAAAAGAAAAGGAAGACACTTCGCCAGCCGACAGCACAGAACAGCCAGACAGCAGAGGAGAGAGAGGCCAGAAGGGCAACAAAGCAGGCCAGCCTCAGGCGCAGAACGTGCAGGCAAGTAAGAATGCTGTGTCGATGAGATGCTGTCGATGAGATGATGTGTGTGTCCCCCTCACACACTGGCTGAAGATGAAGTAACATAGCTGCCTAGTAGTGCACGCCCGCCCCATCACCCACGACTGATCCACCCCACACCCAGATGCACAGAACAGCCAGACAGCAGAGGAAAGAGAGGCCAGAAGGGCAACAAAGCAGGCCAGCCTCAGGCCCGCAAGCTTAGCTGAAGGGGATGCTAGGGGCTTAGTAAGAATCTGGCTTAGTAAGTGGAAAGACAAACGAGGAATCTACTCAAGACGGATGCAGGTGATTGACGCCCGAGAAGCCCTCCGAATCCATCTGGCGACCACCCGCCTTTTGAGCATTTGAGGTGCTCGCGCCTCACAGGTACACACAGGTGTGATGAATGATGCACCCCTCTCATTCCTTCAGTTGGTCATTCGTTGGTTGTGTTTCATCAATGCGTCAGATGGAGCCCCTCTCCCATGCGGCTCGTCCTCATGCGGCTCGTCCTCACCCGGAGGGCGCTCGCGTGTGGATGGTGACGGCCGGGCGCGAGAAGGGCGAGCAGGAGTGGGTGGTGGCGGCTGTCTATCGCACAGAGGAGACCAATGAAGGGACGGCGCTAAGGATGCGGGAGGTGGACGGCCGACACGAGGAGTTCCGTGTGGTGGTGCCGCATCACAAAAACAGATCCCCGCACGCCCAACAGGTGCACACGAAGACAGACAGGCATACGACCTCTGGATCAATTCACGATGTGTGCGTATCCGTCCGACTGAGTGTGCAGGTGCACGAGGGCTTCCGGTTTGTTGCCAACGGTCCTGTGACTCGGGATGGCGGCAACACGGTACCAGACACACAAAAGGCAGTGCCACGAGCAACACGCTTCTCATTGCCGTCTGTCTCTCCGCCTTTTTCAGCATGACGAGCAGCTTCGGCTGTTCGACCTCCCCTATGAAATCGAGTGTGAGGTCATTTTCCCTCTAGTGGGCGCCGACGGCCTCGGCCGCCTCCGACGCACGTGCACCCTCGGCATACAGCGCATCTCCGAGGCGACACTCACGTCGGTGATTGACCGCCAGATCGCCGCCAAGCGTATGCAGGACCTCGTCAGCTATCATCCGAACAGCTGGGAATCGACGTTATCCCTCGACCTGCTCCAGAAAATTCTGTACATCATCCAGCACGGGGGCGAGTGGTCGAGGTGGACGCCGATCCTCAGGGTGGCCGAGCAGCATGGGCGGGTGTTTTGGGGATTGCCGATACCGCTGCGCGAAAAGGATTTCGAAGGGGTGGGCAGCAGGGCGCTGTTCGACGGGCGGTGCGAGCCGTTGCGGCAGTTCTCCCTTCTCTGGCGTCACTTGCAAGGCGACACCACACTGCATATGACGCTGCAACGAATGCTTGGCGAGGAATGGCTGGATGGATATCGTCTCACCATTCGCACCCTGCAGACACTGCCGGCCGACAGCTCCTTCCGAGCTCGATTCGACGAGACCGACCCTGTGTGCCAACTTGGAGGTGAGAACCGATCTGTCCATCCACCATTTGGGTGCGTGTCTGAAGCTGCCTGCCTGTGTGTCTGTGTGTGGGCAGGTAATGACTATGATTCGGTTCGCGCCGCCGTGTTGTACAAGTGACTCAGAAGACAATAATGAGAGGAATATGCACACACACGCGGTCAGTCTGTCTGTCTGTCTGGTCAGGATGAGGTCAGGACCACCCGTCGGTGGGATCGGTGGGACCACCACCGACGGGCGTGTTGTGGCGCACCAGTTTTTTGCACCCAGTTCGCAGCGCCTTACCCGACTGGTAAGTCGCATACACACACACACACACTCACTGACACCGATCCTGTTTGTCCATCGATCCATCGATCCATCTGTCTCTCCCATTCTCTTTCATTTCAGATGGCTCTCCGCTGGCAGCCGCCCCCCGTGTGGCAGACCTGCCACACTGTCAGCACTCGCGAGTCGCCCGGAGGATACTTCGGCCGCATGATCGTGATCCAAGGCGACCAGCCCCACCACACCTTCGAGGCTCACGTCATGATCTGCGGCCGGCACAACCATGCTGAAACAACGCTCTACACGACGGAGTGTCCCGTGTCGGGCAAGGAGGGTGCCGCCAGGTTCCCTCAGACAGTGAGAGTGGCTCGTGAGGTCATGGGGGCCGATGTGGAGGTGCTGTTCGGCGACGGGCTGGGGAATAGGCTGTGAATGGGTGAGTGAGAGTGATTTTTCTTTTTTCGCCTCTATCTCACTCACTGACACTGGCGGGCTGTGTGCATCAATCCCTCAGTGGATCAACGGGGAACAGGTGGTCTGACTGATTGACCGGGTTCTGTGTGTGTGGATTGGGTTGGTTTTTCGTCTATCTGTGACCATAACGACTCGAGTCCATGCTGCGCGATTTGCAGTCGTTCGCATGGGAGTTATATGAGGGACTGAAGGCAGGCCACAGAGTGAAGGGCGGGAGGTGTGACACTAGGGCGGCTATGATCTTGATTTAAGCCTGGTGTCCAAGTAAGAGAGACGCGGCAGCGCGAGTGTACAGCTGTCGGTCGGCACGTGCATATCTGCCTCATTGGGAAGACAGCAAGTACGGCGACAGAGAGGCGGTGAGGAACCAACACCCACACACAGACCTTTCACTGAGACCGAGCCCCTGTGTGTGTGTATGTTGCAGTGTGTGCATCATGAGTGAGATCACTGAGTGCATCATGTTGCTACATTGCTATTGATTTAATCGCAACCAACCAACCGTTCGTTCGTATACACACACACACACACGACCAGCGATTCAGCCCACCATCAGCCAGCCGTCCTTGGCTTCTCTCTCTCTCACTTTTTGCCTCGGGCGCCCTTCTTGCCCATTGTTCCCTTGCCGCCTCCCCTGCCCAATCCCTTGAATCCTTTCTTGCCGCCCTGCCGCACAATGAGCATGCTGCGGTTGGGCGCCCCCTTCATGGCGGCCTTGTCACGCTGCTTGCTCATCCACGCATCCTTGGCCCTCTTGGCCGCCTTTTGACGCAGCTTCGGTGTCGTCCGCACCTTCATCCTCTGCTGCTCCCGCTTGGCCTTGGCGATCTGCACACACACCATAGACACATGACGAGACAGACGGCCCCATGTGTGTGGTCGTCTGGTGGTATGCGGACGGACCTCTTTGGCGGTTTTGAGCTGGGTCGCGTCGGCGTCTTTGGCTGCGTGTGGCTGTGGCTGTTTGCCGCCTGGCAGAAGACCGATCTTCTTGGCCTTCCGCTGTTGCTTGTGCGTCAGAGTGAAGCCTTTCTCGACGGCCTCGCGAAGACCTACACACACGCGTCAGACACACACGCGCGACACACACGTGCGGCATAAACGAGTGCACCACAGACACGTTTGCCCGCGCGATGCGTACCTGCGTCGCGTTTTCCGCCCGCCGTCCGCTGCACCTGTGTGGGCGGCTCTGTCGGCTCGTCGCCATCTTCATCGGTTTCACTCTCGTCATCACGCGGCCGCTTGCGGCCTACACACATGGCCATTGACACGTGCCCACAGCGTTCAGCGCACCGATCTGTGTGTGGCTGCGTGGGGTAGCCTACCGGTGTGTGTGTGTTCTTGCTTCTCCTCCTGTTCGCCGACGGCCTGTATGCGGCGGTTGGTCTCGCGCGCCCACTTCTTGTAGGTGCCCTCCACGTCGCGATCGCCCCTAACGCACACAGACACACACAGATACACACAGATGGATGGATGGATGGGGGTGTGAGAATATTGTGTGTGTGCTGCGGTGTGGGTGGCTGACTTGACGGTGACGCCCGCCTCGTTTTTCCTCTTGAGTGCCCTGCCGCTCGCGTCGACGTCAGTCAACATGTACTTTTTCTTCCTGGCATTCCACCTACACACACACACACACACACACAGACAGACACACACACACACACACAGACACATGCATCTTCCCCCCCCACACACAAGCGGCGGCTGGCGTGCTCACTCACTTCATGACTTGTTTGCTCTTCTTCATGTCGGTGGACTCGTCGGGCACCAAGTCCAGCCGGTGGGCGTCCAGCTGCAGGCCCCGCTCCTTGGCCTCGTTGCGGGCGTCCATCGTGGCCGAAAGATAAAAAGTCGGGTCACGCTGATGGATGGAAAGATGCGTCGATCTGTGTCGGTGTGTATGGTTGTGTGTGTCGAGTGCATCGGTACGCACCTTTGTCGTCCGCTCAAAGACGTTCGCCCCATCCTGATCGACCTCGTGCTCCTGCTGCAGCTGGTGCGCCTTGGTGTCGCCGTAAGCGCCCACAGCCACAGTGATGCCCTCCTCCTCCATGGCTTCGAGGTCCTGCTGGCCGTTTTCTGCTTGTCCGCCCATTTTGGCCAGTTTGTTTCGGCGCCGTTTGCTCATGCGGGGCCGGGGAGGGTGGGCGGGTGTGGGGGACGGTGTGGTGGTCTGATGTGATCGCTGGGCCATTGTCGCGGGGGCGCTGTCACCTTCGTCCTGGTCGTCGCTTTGGTCTGCGTGATGATAACAGGGAGGCACATGAGAGGTGCCTATGTGTGTGGGCTGTGGTGCTTTCGTCTGACCTAGCTCGTCTTGCTCGTCTTCTTCTTGTCTCTTGGTTGAGTAGTGCTGCAGCGTGTGAATGTCCCTGTGCTGCTGCATCCCTGCCATGGGCACGAACAGACAGACACACACGCACACACACGTGCACCAACACGTGTAAATGGACGCCCGTATTTCTCTTGCCACTGGAGTGTCGTACGTTGGAGTATCTCCGGCGACAAGACCCTGCCCTTGTTGTCCTCTGCGCGCGGCCGAAACCGACGCAGGTCGTCGATGAAATGCGCCCGGGCGGCCTGACGGACAGCACAGCACACCACAGATCGGTGTACACAGACCTCTTATCCATGTGGGCTCTCACGTACTGACCTCTGTTTCGCTGAATTGTGTCCCGAAATCTGGGTGTGGCGTGCTGCCGAGCTTGGCGACGCCGCCGACCTGCTGGATCAGCTCCTTGGTGCGCTTCACGGAGGCCTTGCTCGCAGAGGGGCGAGTCTTGTAATACAACTTGTAAGCCCTGATTGGCACATGCACACACACGGCGGCCATCTGTGTGGGAAGGACATCATGTGTCTGTATCTGTGGCTGGCGTACCCGTCCATGGCGCCGTACAGCCTTTTGAGCTCGCTATCGCCTCCAGCGGCCGACGCCTCCTCGCCCTTTTTGCCGCCGCCGATCTGCGCTCTGATCCACTCGGTGTCATCCTCTAGGTGAGGCACTCCTCCCAGATACACACACGAACTGACAAACAACGGACAATGACGAGACAGACATGGTGATGCAGGGACACACACACTCCCAGCTCACTTGTCGCTGTCATCCTGTTGCTGTGTGTCGGTGTGTTGGGGGTCTTCATGGCCATGGCCGGCGACTCTGAGCTTTCTGCCGAGGAAGAGCAGCAGCTCCATCGTGTAGGGCAGGTCGGGAGAGGTCACCAACGATATGGCGCTGCCTGACCGTCCAGCTCGAGCCGTCCTGCCCGCCCGGTGGACGAAGAGCTTGGGCGAGGTGGGGAAGTCGAAATTAACCACATACCTGTGTGTGACACGTGTGTGTGCGTGTTTACGGGTGTCCCAGTGTCTCCCTTTACTCGAGGAATGGTATATCAAGCCCCCTTGCCGCCACGTCAGTCACCACCAACACGCGAGTGACGCCTTTCCGGAAGTGCGCGAGCTGCTGCTCTCTGGCCGTCTGGTCCATCGTCCCGTAGACGATGGAACACGACACCCCGACCTGGTCAGACAGAGAGTGCGTGGAAACGATGACAGTTTGTGTGTGTGTGTGTGTGTGTGTGTGTACCTTTCTGAGCAGAGCCCCGAGAAATTCTGTGTGATGGCGCGTCGCAGCGAAGAGAATGGCCTTGTCGGGAGCCTGTGTACACACACATCGGCGCACGTGGACATCCATCCATGTGTGTGCGTTGCGTCTGGTGGCCGATGTCACCTTGATGACTTGGCGGAACAGAAATAAGACGCAGGCCAGCTTTTCCTCAGACCTGCAGACAGACAGACACACTTAGACGGACACAGATGCGCACAGACGAGTGAGGCCATTCCCTGTGTACCGTAGGTAGAGGAATGTCAGCTTGAGCTGATCCGACAGCGTGTTTTCCACATCAAGACGCACAAACACCGGCTCGCGCAAACGGGCCTGCGCACACCACAGCCACAGGTGCAGGTGTGTATGTGTGTGTGTGCCTTTGCGCACCTTTGAGAACTCCACCAGCTGTGATGGGAGTGTGGCCGACACCAGCAGACACTGACGCGTGGACGGGACCTTGCTCAGGATCTCCCGCAGCTGGTCGGAAAACCTGCACACGCGCACGTACCAACCACGGCATTGGTTGAGAATGTCCGATGCTCCGTGTATGTGGCCGGTAACGCACCCCAGCTCAAACAGCCGATCTGCCTCGTCGAAGACGAGCACCTGCACCCTTGTCAGTCGCAGGTCGGTCTCAACCAGGTGGTGCATCAGCCGACCTACACACATACACACACACACACACACATAGACGCACAGATAAGTCACATGCATCCATGAATGGAATGCGCACGTACCGGGCGTCGCCACGATGATGTCGGGGTTGTTGGACAGCCGCTCGAACTGCCTCTCCATCGAACCGCCGCCAATCAGCATACACAGACGCAAATCCGTGAAGCGACCTGATGGATGGATGGATGGGTGGATGGATGGATGGCCAATCGGGACACTGAGCCGACTGGAGGCTCATTCATGGACGTGACGCACCGAGTTGTTTTGCGAACTTGGACGTCTGTATGGCCAGCTCTCGTGTGGGCGAGAGGATCACACACCGCACACCCACAACAACTGACACACACAGAGAGATTCGTGTTGCGCATGGGCTCCTGGTTTGCCTTCGCTTCACCTGAGTGTGCCTGCAGCTTCTGCAGGATGGGTATGAGGTAGGCGGCCGTCTTGCCCGACCCTGTGCGCGCCATGGCTACCACATCTACACCTGCACACACACACACACACACAACGAACACAACACAGAGGCACACCCACATCCTGCATCCTCAGAGGCACGGGTGAATGACCCTCACTCCGCTGCGTGTGTATCTATTGACCTTCGAGAATGGGCGGGATGCACTTTCTCTGGATGGGAGTCGGGACCTTGTATCCCATCCTGAGGACGCCCTTGAGCACGCCGGCGCTGAGATCCATCGACTGGAAGCCTCCGCCCTTCCTCTTCTTCTTGCCCCGCGACTCGTCACTCGCCGCATGCTGCTCTGGCGGCGCAGATTCATCCAGACTGAGCATGTCATCATCCGAGTCCATCGTTGCTGTATTGAGGCCGTCGTAGATGCCGGAAGTAAGTGGTTAAACTCGAGAGAGAGATCTGCTTCAAGCTCGCAAAAAAGCTCGCCTGAGGAGAGGAGCAGGAGAGAGAGAGCCGCCAGGGGAGAGAGAGGAGACCTATGATGTGTCCGCATGGCTCATTCGAGACGCGAGGACGGTAGTGAGAAGTGAGAACCGTTACATACGTGTATGAACATGTAATGGAATGTTGCAATGGAATGCGAAGCTACTCTCGCTGGCTGCCCATAGTGAGTCGGTCAACAGCTGGCATCGTCCACCACCTGTACAACACAGCCCGCCCCTCCCCTCTGCCTGTCTGATCTACTCAATCCTCCGTCTGCACATGCGCTGTGATCGTCTTCTCGGCAGCACTCCGGCAGGAAGGGCATCTCAGCACCGCATACCGACGCACCTCCTCAGGCACCGGCTTGCACGCCCCCTCCAGCCGCGCCTTCTCTGCCTTGGCCCTCTCGTGTCTGCCCTTCCACTGCTGCCAGCAATCGGCACACAGGCACAGGTGGCCACAGGGATCAAACAGCACTGTGGGCGGGCTGTTGTTGCAGATGACGCAGATGGGACGGGGAGGGGGCGGCGGTGCCGCAGCAGCAGAGGCGGCCGCTGCTTCGCGTTCCTCCAGCCGACCCTCCATCTTGATGGCCTCCTTGCCCAGTGCCCGCAGTGCCGCCCTGGCCCTCGTGATGTCGCGCTTGAAGGCCTCCACATCATCAGGTGAGCGGAGGGATGACAGCCGGTGCTCCGTCAGGCTGCACACACGCAACCAGGAGGCGTTGGCGGCGAAGTTTGTGTGCGTGTGTGTCTACCCACCCTGTGCGGGCTATCTGTAGCAGGCGGTCGTGTTCCTCTTGGAGTGTTTGTATCTTCGCCTCGGCTGCCGCACTCGCCTCCGTCACCGTCGAGATGTCCGCCTCCAGCCTACAGGAGAGCCAAGGGGCAGCATGAACATACTCCACTGCTTGTTTCTTTGTGCGTGTGCTTACTGTCGCAGCTTGGCCTTAGTGCTATGCAGCATCTCGCGCAGCTGCCCCTCCGATGACACCGAATCGACCTCGTCAGCTATCTCGTCATGACGCGAGCGCCTGAGTGAGTGCCGATCAATCACCTGTGTGTGAGTGAATGTGTGTATGTGTGTGCGTGTGTTTGGCGTTGTTGCCCACCTTTGAATGCGATCATTGTTGCGCGCTGCATCAAATGCTGCGGATGGGGACGAAAAACGGCCAAAGAGGGACCCGCTGCCGTTGCCAGCACGTGTGTCGCTACTGCTGGTGCGGGAGGACTCGCACGCACGACTGTAGAGTTGGTCGAGCCGCTCGCCTTCGCGCGTGACCCTCTCACCGAACTCACAGACCTCGGCTGCCGTCGTCAGGGCCATCAACGCATCGCGAGTCAACCTGAAGTACCACAGGAATCGATGAAGATGATTCAGAGCGCTTCATTTCCATCTTTGTACGTGTCTGGTCGCTCTTGCGTGGCTTCTGTGAGTGCCCCTATGGCCGCGTTGAGCTCATTGGTCCGCTCCATGATGCTCGAATGCCGCTCCAGCGCCTTGCCATAAGCACGCTCCATGCTGCAGATGGATGACATGGACACACACATGACGCAGCCAAGCGTCCGCCCATTCCCTCCATCGATCCTTTGCTGACCTCCGCTGCTCCTCTATAGCCCTGCACACTGCATCCTTCAGAGGCCCGAGCGATGCTGCTGCTGCTGCTGCCGATG
This sequence comes from Vitrella brassicaformis, assembly GCA_001179505.1. Lineage (NCBI taxonomy): Eukaryota > Vitrellaceae > Vitrella > Vitrella brassicaformis. Next base: position 22,928 of record CDMY01000426.1, on the reverse strand, counting down.
CGCCACTGGCGTAGCCGCCAGACGTCATGTGGATGGATGGCGGGAGCATCATGGCAGCGGTGGTGGCGTCGTGCAGCGATGCAGCGATGGCCATCTGTGTCTGCTCGTCATGCTCCTCCTCGTCCTCACTGCACACCCAACAAATGACACTCGTGCCGTGGTGGAGATGCTGTCTGGGGCATGTAACGGACCTATCGTCTCCATCTTGGTGTGGTCGATGGTTCTTGTCGGCTGCCGGTATGAGAGCCGGCCCAGCTCCGACCGATGCGGCCACTGCGCTACTGACCGAAGACGAGTGCAACACCGCCCGCACGCCACTGCCGGCCTGCCCAGCCGTGCCTCTGCGCTGCTGAGGCTTGGTGGGAGGCCGGAGAGGCTCAGCACCGGACGAACGAGAAGAGGGCCGCGTGGTGTCCGCAGATTCAGACATTGGCCTGTAAATCGTGAGAGGATGCCGTCGGTATTAGTGAGGGTGACAGCGGGGCGTTAGTGTGAATGCGTGAGCTTCGCTGTGTTGACCTCTCCTGCTGTGTGTCTATGTCTTCGTCGTCAGCACCAGCGTCCTCTACGTCGCCACCACCGTCACGCTCTACACTCTCCTCAGCCACCGACTCAACACGCCTACAAGAGACCCCAACGGCATGAGAAGACGGGTGCACCATAACCCCCCACCGGTGTGTGCGTCAGGTGTCCTCATGTCGGCCTGTCTGTGCCTTACTTGGGATACTTGACGAGTGGCGGAGGGCCCCGATGACACGAGGGACGATGCCCACTCGAGGATGTGGGAAACGAGCCGTCACTGATATAAAGAGAGACGACCACACACAACAGCGCCATTCATTGTGCCCATCCATTCATCCCCTTGTCTGTGTCTGTCTGCCTACGGATGCTGTGGCCCATGTGCTAGAGGGGGGAATGGATCATCGGCACCGAGGGGGAGGGGCCGAGGGGATGGGGACAGGTGGGATGTACTCGACGACACAAACGATCGCCGCATGGCCGACTCGCGCAGCTCCTCAGCCAACGGCAACCGGTGAGTTGGAGGGGCCGGCCGAGGGAACAAGGATGGTGCAGCAGCCGGTAGGCCCAGCCCTCTGCCTCCGCCCAACTTGCTACCTGCCGATGGGCCCGGCAGACGCTCCTCGCGCGGCGTCTGGTCGGCCGTCGACACGCCGCTAGGGTGAGAGAGCAGCAGACGATCAGCCGAGGGCTGGTGAGTCGTCTTGTGCTTGGGTGTGGGGGGCTGGAAGGGCGAGGAGGGGGAACGAGTCGATCTTTCGGGGTGGGCAGCTGGCTGGGTCTTGACATCGGCCGCCTTCTGATGTTTCGCGTTGGGGGCCTTCTTCTGGCTTTCGATGGCGCGTTGGGCGAAGGCCGACGCCAACAGGAGGGCGTCGCTGTCCTCACCAGCATCATCGGCTGCCCCACTGCTGTCCGCCTGGTCATCTTCGTCACCCGGCGGGCTGCTGGTGGAGGTGGGGGTGGGGGCGCTGGGCTGCCCCTTGCCAGCCTTCTTGCCCTTCTTCTTGCCGCCCGTCTTCTCCTTAGCCGCCGCCCTCTCCTTGTTGGCCGCCTCCTCCTCTCTGATCAGGGCCGCCATCTTGGCGTCGGCCTCTCGCTGCTGCCGCGCCAATTCGGCCTCTGTGGGGGTCTCCTTGGCCTGTCGTGTGGCCTGCCGGCCCTTGCGCTTGTCGCGGTGCTCCTTCATCTTCTGCAGCCGATCCTGCGCCTCGATCGATGGTGGCGGGGCGCGGCTCGGGAATGGGCAGCTCGTTGACCACGGTCGCCCGCTCCGCCAACACCAGCTGGCGGCACCGGCGGTCTCGCTCTGTGGCTGTGGGCATGAGGGCGATGTCAGCGCCCACCTGGAGCAGCACACGGACGGTCTTCTGGAGGTTCGGGATTAGGATGGTGAGCCGATCCTTCTCGGCCTGCTCCGTGGTGTCGTCCTGCAGCAGCTGTTGGGTGACCTCATCGAGCCGTATGGCAGCGACGGCGAGGGGTGTGACGGGCGTGTCACTCGGCCTTCCTCTGTTGATGTCGGCAGCGGTGAGACGGCGGCAGAGAGAGGCAGCCGCCTGGTGCGAACCCCAGGCTGCCGCAGCGTGCAATGGCGTCCATCCATCATTGTCCACGGCCGTGATGTCCGCCCCCTTGGTCACCAGCAGCTCGATGTAGCTCTCGATGAACTGCTGGGACCAAACGGGAGGTCTCGCGGCCGCCCAATGCACCGGGTTGCTGCCATTGTCGGCATCGGTCTCTGTTGCGAGTGTGCTGTCCCGCTGGATGAGCTGCTCGTAGAAGGACAGCAGGGTGGCCTCATCAGCCTTAGTCGGCTGATCCGTTTGACGAGAAGGCGGCACATTCAGCACGCATCGCCCCTGCAGCTGGATGCCTGAAACAGACAGCCAACCAGCCAGCCAGACAGACAGCCAGACACCATGCTATGTGTTCCGTGTCGTGAGTGCTGTGAATGGGTGGGCACCTGGCTGGCCGATCAGGAGTTCGAATGCGGCCCGGTTGCACGAGGCGATGGCCACCAGGATGGGCCAACTCGCTTGGCCGAGCTCACCCGCATTGATGTCCGCCCCTCCCTGGATGAGGCCCCGCATGACGGCGAGCTGGAGGCTAGGGGGCTGCCACATGGGCAAGACGAGACGATGGGACACCCAGGAGCATCCACGTCGTCGTCCACGTCCCCGTCGGCTGCCCAGATGGCTGGCACGCGGTTGTCCGAGAGGTTGTCAATGCACAGCGCCAGCAGCGGATAAGCTCTGTAGCTAGAATGGTCCCCATCGTGATGTAGCCACAGCTCCACATTGGGGTCGGCTCCAGGCTGGTGGATCACGTCCGTCAAATGCTGTTCGTCGATGACTGTGCGGCGGAGGATGCGCTCGGATAGCCGTATGCTAGCGCCACTGGCACCAGGAGGGAACCAGGTGTCTGGCAACGGCGCACCTGTGGTTGGCACATACAAGATTATTAACGATGAGCTCTGGAGGCCGATTCTGATTTGTGTGTCGGTGGATCGGCCGGCGTCTACCTCTGTTTTGTCGTCTCCGGTTCTGCCCGCCGACACCGCGGCCCCCTTCAACACGGACAACACCTGCACACGCACACACGCACACACACACGAGCAGTCATGACCGTGCTGCCTTGCTATATCCCACAGCTCGTCGCTCACCCTCGTCAAATAAAACAAAGCCGTTGGTCTCCTCCTCGGCTACATCGTCTGCAAAGGAACACACATCCACACACACGATGATGGTGTGTGTGTGACGTGCTGCATCTGTCTGAGCAGAGTGTACCTGCATCGCCATCGCCACCGTCGGCCGGGCCAGCAGAGGCCATGTGGGTGTCGGGACGACTCACGCACGCATACAGCTGCACCAACCACACACACAGAGATGGGCCTGCAGGCACCTGATGCATTTGTTGTGTGCATCAGTGCTTGCCTATCAAACGTATGAGTCGGCGGCCAGCCGCGCACACGCCCTCAATCAATCAACCAGTCCGCCCGTCGACAAGGCAGACCTGAAGACCACCAACACACACAGGCAGCAAACAGCTCAGCGGTGTGCTTGTGAGTGAGCCAATCGCCGCATCTTCCCATCTTCCCACTCACCGTCGGACAACATGGCGCTACGTGGCGTGATGATCTCTTGCGCAGCAGGGCCGCTGATGGATCAGGTGGGCACAGAAGCGGCTGGGCGATGGGTAGACGGACTCGTCCGCTCAACAGGGCCTCACTGCGCCTCCACTGGCTCACCAAGAAGCCTGGTAAGCACAAATTGTTTCGTTCTTCTCGCCAAGTTGCTTCTCGCCCTCAATTGCTCGCCCTCTCTCAGCTCGCACCGATCGGCTGGAAAGGAGGGCGAAAGCCCTTCTGTGGGCTCACAGGGCTCGTCAGGAGCCAATCATTCAGCCGCAATGAGCCCCGATCACTTTGGATGAGTCCCGAGCATCGACCGCTTCTATAGCCTTTTTCATATCCTCGAAGAGAAGCCATCGATTGATGCTCGCCAGCGGACGGACCATCATGAAGCATTCACTCACAGACACACCCGCACATCAATCAATCCGTTATGTCTGGTCTCATCAGACCGACTGGATGAATTCATCCATCCCACACACACACGGCAGTCAGTCAGTCAGTCATATCCCGCCCTCCTGCGCCTCCATTTGCTGCTCATCCCTCTCAGCGTCCTCCCCTTCCCGCTGTCCACCCCCTCTCTGCCTCCGCACCCTCCGCCATAGGTCCCTCCCTGGCCACCATCTCTGCTCTGTACTGCTTTGGCTGTCGCGTGCATCCTCACTCTCTTCTGGTGGCTCCTCCTCTGGCTCGTCCTCGAGACCCTGGTCGTCTTGGTCTCCTTCTTGGCCTTTGTCGCGTTGTGTCTTCGGCACGGTCTCTTCGGGTGGGACGGGGAGGGACGCTTGCAGCAGGTGGGACTCCAGGTCCAGCAGCCGGTCGCGCACCACGTCCGCAAGAGCCTTGACCACATCGCGGCAGCTGCTGTACACCCACCTGCAGGTGCGCGCACAGCGATCGAACACACAAGATGAATCAACCGCTTACGCAAACAAGTGTGGAAGCATTGCGGACCTGCCGAGGAGTATCTTGAATGGCGCGCTGACATAGAGGAATCTGCTCCAGAGGCCGTAGCTCCGCCACCAGAGATGGGAGTTGAGCAGCCGCACCAGCACCGCCCACAGCGCACCGGCAGACACGCCTAGGGCGCCTGCTATCGACAGGATGACTAAGGAGGGAATCAGCACGGGCGAGTCGAGCATCGCTGACACGGCAAGCGCCTGATGATGGATGGATGGACAGGCATGAGAAGCAGCACAGAAGCACCGCGTGTTGTTATGTGTGGGTGACGCCACACACACTCATACCTGTGTGGAGGCGAGTTCATTGATCGGCCCAAAGTCCACGTCATACTGCCCGTACCACAAATCTCGCAACTGACACAATCACACACACACACACACACACCGGGCACGACCACACAACGATGTGCGCAGACAGATCACCGACCTTGCGCTACCCCGCCCCGCCCTGCTCACCTTTTGCGGGTCCTTCCGCCTGTATTTGTTGAGCTGTGAGAAGGTGACCCACTTGTCAGTGCCCTTTGGCCCAGCCACCTTGGTCCCCTCCTCCGCTTCGATGTTGATCAGGCAGCTCTTGGGGCTCGACGCCGTGCTGAGAGCAAACTCCCATTCCAGGGGACGACTGCCGCGGGCAGATAGGGGCTGACGCAAACATGACACAGGATATATATGTTTTCAAGGTGACGGCGTGCATCACCTTTGTCTGAGCAGCTGCCGCATTGTCGTCCTTCTTGTTCATCTTGCCCTCCTCCTTGCCACCCAGCTCTTTCTCCAGCATGCCGCAGGTCTCCACGAGCGCCTCCATCTGCCCCAGCAGCCAGCCGCGGTGCTCGCGCAATGCAGCCTGCGATAGATCTCCATAGCCAAACTCCGCCAGAGGGTTCACCCGGTGCCTCTTGCCAGGCAACTCAGCTGTCCGCAGCGCGTCCTCTGACGGCTCTGGTGGCGGGACAGGCGGCAGCATCTTGACAGTGATGCCGAGCTGCAGCGATGCGTTCCACACGGCCTCGTCGATGATGGCGGATAGTGGGGGAGGGTGCGGCAGGGAAGGCGGAAAGGCGGTCTCCACGAGACCGTCATCCGATGGATTCATGCCGCCGTGGATGCAGTGAAGCCGCCGCGGGGGCCGGGCATGTACTGACGATAAGGGCGGCGAAGCGCTGTTAGCGAGAACAATGCCGATAAACATCGCGATGAGTCGCAGAGGCGACGGAGGCATCATGTTGAGAGATCAGTGCTATGTGATGGACGCTGTTGTGCTCCTGGCGCCAAGTAACTATGGAGATCTGCTGAAAAACGGCGTTTCTCCTCTTTGCTAAGCTCGCAGATCTCATGCGATCCGGCTCGCACCCAAAAACCACCGCAGCTGAGCCAAACGCCAAGACAACATGGCCTGTGTGCATCATCTCTGGAGATGTGAGGAAAATTTGAAATTCGACTCATCGACACTGGTGGAAATGAGCGAGAGACTAATTCTGATGTGTGGGCAGAGCGGCTGGCGGCGGATAAGATGCAGTAGAGCACGGGTGACGAATTGCATCGTCCCCAAGTCACATGCATACATGGCTTACGGTCTCACAGGCCTCACAGGCAAAACTGCTCACAAACAGGGACAAAACCGACGACAGATGGCACACGACGCATCGCTCACAGCCTGTCGTTGTCGACGTATCTGCTATATCTTTGGCTATAGTAGGGACAGATCTCGTCAATGCTCTTGTCGAAATGCTGGTCGTCCAGGGAGCGAAGGAGGAATAGAAAAATCCAAGGGAACAGCGAGGAGAAGAGCACGAGGCAGCTCAAGAAGAGCGACACCACGCGGGTGAGGGCCACCCTTGGCTCCTCCTCGCTCTGCAAAAGAGCCAGGGAGAGGTGACCAGCCATCACGTGTCATGTGCGAGATCGTCTGCATGTCTTTGCACCTTCAGCAATGGCAGGTTGTTCACTCTTGTCATCCACTGAACCAAAGAGAAACCAAAGCCGCTCCGCCAGCCTGCCAAACGACGGCTGTATGATCTGCTCCAAGGTGAGTTGCAGCAGGTTCAGCAGTATGAGCACCGTCAGCTGACTCAGGTTGAACCCATGTATCTGGTCGCTTATGGCTGCAGGCAGGACAAAGACAACCACACAGATGCGAGGCACGTCTGGATGAAAGCAGCGGCTTGCTCACCTCGCAAGTATCGGGGATGCACGTCACACATCACATAAATGCTACGGGGGTCGGAGGCGATTGAAGACATTGTGCTTCTTAATGACAGGTCGCGCTTCATAACCCGACCATCACTGGACCGCCGGGACGACGTGCTTTCCAGCGAGAGACCGGGCCTCACAGGTTGGTCGCCAGAGATGATGCTTGAGGAGCTGCGCCCCGCCAGCTGCTGAGGGGGTATGTCTGCAGGCGACAATGTGATCATGTTTCGAGACACGGCCTTTGCCTGAGGATCCTCGTCTAGTCCGTCGATTCCGATGTCGCTGAATCCATGCTTTTGATCAGAGGGTTGCCTGGCCGCTCTGATGCGATGAAAGGGGTGGAACAGCGTTTGTTGGGATGTCTGAGATGCGAACCAGCGGCCGATTGCCATGCAGATGAGGTCGCCGTACGGGAGAAGGATGTCAGCCAGCAGGTCGAGGCTGGCGAAGAGAAAGGAGAACAGCACCTTTGTGCTGAGCTTCATCATTTTTGCCTGCAGGATACGGGGCACGAGCAGGTAGCCGATCACGGCGACAAAGATGAAAGGCGAGGTGTTCGTCGACGGGCCATCCTTCGCGACAGACACACATGCACCCGAGAGACAGCGGTGCAATGGACTTGGTCGATCATGCTGCCTTCTCGGATCTCACCTTGAGAAATCGAGACGTATTCGTTACTGAGGAAAGCGAGACGCAGAAATTGCTTATATGCAAGAAGACGGACGCCTCCTTGCTTCAGCTCACCTAGAGAGAGAAAGGGCTTGCCAACGGCGAGACAGATGAGCGCAATCTTAATCCTTTGGCCGTCACTCTCAGCGTTCAATCCAATGGGCAGCATGATACCAAGCCAAAGCGACATTATTCCGAGAGTCAACAGCCAGATGAATGTCGCCTGAAGGGCGTATATGTTGTTCCTGTTGACGCTGTCCATGCTCTCCGCCGCCTGCCGATACACACCGAAAGGCGCGACATGGCCGATGAAGATGATCATGAGAGGGCCGAAGATGCCGTGAGCGTGAAAGGGCAGGCCTGAGAAATAAGCCACGCCCACCGTGAGGGAACAGGCAAGAGGGATCACGTAATGGCCCGAGCTGCTGCGCAGCCGGCGCATGATCCCACGGCCGTCAGCGCCTTCGATAGTGATCATTTGCAGGGCAGCGTACGCGAAGATGGCCAGGGCGCGTCTGATGAAATCCATGACGATGTAGGCCGTGCGGTTTGCCCCGTCCCAGTCCCCGTCCTCGTCCTCGCACGAGAGCCACATGAGCGTGAAGAGCCCAGCCCACAGTGTCGCCAGCGTCAGGGCATAACCCACTTGCCGCAAGATGACCCACGCCACGCGGCGGAGAGTGAGAAGGAATCGCTCAGGCTGAAATTCCGCTCCCACAAGCACTTCTTGTTCTCCGTCGACCTGTTCGTATCTCAGCTGCGTTGGGAACTCCTGATAAGCCGCAGGGTATCCCGCTGCCACGCGAAACCCTGCATGAATGACACAAGAACAACAGTCTACCAGCCAGTACTATGGACGCCTTACCTTCTTCCATGAGCTTGAGAAGAGATCCCTCCCGTCTCTCAACACGCCTGTCTTCCTTCGTGTCGCCGCCCTTGCCCTCCTCGTTGTCGGCTGCCTCCTCAACAATCGTCACGACGGTGAAGCTCCGGTTGAACAGCTGCACATCCCCATGGGGCTTTTGAAACGTCTCCAGTGAGCGGAATAGTGGAAGGAAGGCGCCGCAGCCCTCGTTTGGGGGCTGGGGCTGGACTGGCCATGGACCGTAGGAAAGGCAATCAGGTGTCGGGCCTGAGGCTCCCGTGAATTCGGAGGGATGAGTGCACACTGTCGTCACGGTGGTGTCTTCACGGTGAGGGCCGCCTGTGGAAGCCTCCATTTGGGGCTCCTCGCCGTCATGCACGTCTCCGTTGTCGCCCTCAGGCGCCTCCAGGCTTTCTTTGGTCATGGCACACTTTTTCCCCACGGCCCCAAGGATCTTTTCCCCACGGCCGTGAGTTTCGCGGTTGGTACGGTCGTGTCCTCATGTCTTTCATTGACTGCTGTAGACGTGAGGAAGCACAGAGATCCACCACCAAGTGCACACATTAGCATTGCAGGCAAATAGAGAAGGTCGATCCTCTCAGTCCCGACAAGAGCGCAGAGGCGGGCAGGCAACCAAATCGACAAGAGCGCATCCCATGAGTAGACAGAGACAAACGTGCAATTAACATCAATGCGTCTCTCGGGGCTGTCTGCGGTGTTGCGCATTCACAAGTTTGTGTGGCATCTCACACATTCTTGGCGGGCGGCAGGATGTCCTGTATGCTGTTTGGTTCCGGCTCGGTGCTGTCGATGGCCTTTAAGGCCTTCTTCTTGAGCGGCTCCAAACCTGCACGCACACGAGACAACGAAATGCTCCCACATTGACAAGGGACCAGCAAGGCAGCTACCTGGGAGTATGCTGCGGCCGTATGTCTCCTCATATATCTCTGCGAAGGCCGTATAGATAGCCGCAAGTCCCGTGAGAAAGCCGAAATACCCCGCCACGATCTTGCACGTCTCGTCAAAGACACCCCCGGCAAGAAGCCAGAACTGAGGGCGACGCACACAGCAAAGCAGAAACGGCAGTTGGATACGTATGACGAGTGGATGAAGCAGCCCTTTCTGAGCGTACAGTGATCGACAGAAGGAGGAAGACAGCCTGGAGGCACCTGTTCTTCTGCAGTGTTGCGAGAAAGAACAGGAAGGTCAGGACGCCCCACTGACCCAGATACAGTGCGTCTCCAGTAGCGAATTCTGAAACAACCAGATGTAAGAGGTGCCTCTCCTCCTTTTTCTATGCTGACTTGATCCAGGTGTGTATCCTGCTTCCACCACTTTGCTGTTGAACAGGGACCATCCACACCAGAAGAAGCCATAGCTGCTGAACGCACTGGCCGCAAAGGTGTTCCCTTTGAGCATCTTGACAGACAAGCCAGAGAATCCCACCTTTGCAATGTGTGTGCATTACGGACATGACACCTTTTGCATGCGCGTGTAAGATATGTACCTCCCATATTCCAGCAATGATCTGGCCCACCCCGCCATACCACAGCGCGTAGGCTATCACCTGCGGAAAGAAGAGCAAAGATGGAAGATCCGCTGGCTGGCCGTACCACTGGCGTACCAGTTCTTTCACTCCTCCCTCACTCCACTCCATATCGATGTACATCTGCATCATGCAAGCATCGTGGCCATCAGAGAGGAAGAAGAACTTCGCTTGTGATGAGCTGTCTTTCTGCTTACGAGGAACAGTGTGGTCATCCCGAAGGACAACAAACCCAGGGGCGCGGGATTGCCTGCCAAATGGACACACAACACGCCGTGTGCAGTCTTTTCATGCATCAACACACGCCCTCAAGTCCTTTCCTAGCTCGTCTTTCTCACCGATGTTTTGCGTCCATGAGGAAGGATTTCTTTGCAGTCCCTCTACCTGGGCTTGAAGGGAGGCCACCTTGGCCTTCAGAACCGCCAATTCTGCTTGTGTGTCCATTGTCAGCCGACTCTTTTTGCGCTTCAGCTCGCAAACCGTTGGCCGTTTGCACCGTACAGGGTGAGCTGATCACCACATCACACCTGACGCCCCCAAGGGGCGTGCGGATACGATGCTGCCCTCTTCCTTTACGCTGGGGCTCCGCATCGTCGGGAGCCTCTTTCTCACTATTGTGTGCCTCCCTGGGAGTCGCGGCCAAGAGCTGGCGGAGAACCTGCCGTCTAGTATGGCCACAACACAGCACTGCACGAAAACATGGCATGATGGCATGATGGCATGTTTGTGATGCCCTTTTCTCGGTAGTCCTCGAGGACATCGACCTCACCGTGGACTTTGATCCCTTTCCGGAGGTCAACATCACGCTTGGTTGGTCAATGACGCCGGTGCAAACTGATCCGCACTTGCTGATCTGCTGATTGATGCGAATGTGTGTGAATGCAGCTGACGGGAGGAATGTCACGGTCACAGGGAGGTGCGCACAGCCACACAGACACACAAAACTTCGCACGTCTCATGTGCAGGTGCCTCCGTCAGGCGCGATCAGTGCCCTGCACTCCGATTTCGGGTGAGTGCCTCGGCCCTTTGTCCGTTGTCCAAGGTCATGGGTCACATTCCTTCTGTCGTCAGGCGTCGACGCCTTCTTCGGCGTCCCGTATGCCACAGCCGAGCGCTTCAAGTTCCCCGAGCCATTTCCCTTCCCTGAGGACGCATTCAACGCCACCGACCCGGCGCCAGGCTGTATCTCGCTTTGCAAGGTGGGCAGATGCAGCTGACGGGAGCTGTAGTACACTTAGTTCATATCATTTGGCTGCAGTTCGTGGGCAGAAATCCGTATCTCTGCGGGACTGCGGGAGAGGTGGAGCAGTGTCTCGTCGTAAACATATATAGGCCTCGGGGGGCTCTACTCTCCACCCTAGTTAACGACACGACGCTGCCTACGACTGTCATCGTCTTAGGGAGGGCTTCATCACTGGATCAGCCAGTGCACCGGTCAACATAGCATCAGGGCTCGCTGATGGAATACGTAAGCACACAGGGCTGCCTGTGCAGATGGCATGACATATCGTTTTCTCTGTGTCTGCTTGTCGTTTCGTTCGTCAGGCTCTGTAGTGGTCACTTATGAGTATCGACTGGGGGTCCTGGGCTTTCTGCCGCCTGTCAGAGACAAGGAACATCATCATCACAAGAAGAAGCCAGACAAGGACAAAGACAAGGACAAGGACAAGACGGATCCAAAAGAGAGCCACAAGAAAGGCGGCGGCAAGAAGGGCGACGCCTCAGAGATCCTGCTGCCAGGCAACTATGGCTTTGTAAGTGACCCAACCATTGTTCGCTCCCTCCCTGCCTCATGACGGCCGGCGGCTCCTCTCTCAGATGGATTCTGTCGCTGCGCTGAAGTTCATACAACAGACCGTCGGGGTGAGGAGGACAGAGGCATATGGCACGAAAGGAATCCATTTCACGCGTGCATGTTTGTGTTTGCAGAACTTCACAGGCGGCCGGTCTGAGCCGGGCCTGACGCTGTGGGGCTTCAGCAACGGCGCCAAGCTGGCGGCCTGTCACCTTACCTCGCCCACCACTGCTCAGAACGGCCTCGACATACGGAGGGTCCTCCTGTCGTCTGGCAGCTGGGGCCTACCACTCATCCCTCAAGAGGATGCGAAGAAGGTGGTCAAGGTGGCGCTGAAAGCCATCAAGTCGTGCAAGCGCAAGGACTTCACCGACGGCCAAGAATACGTCGCGTGTTTGCGGAGGGCTCCGATCGAGGAGATTCGCAAGGCGGATGAGCTGGTGTATGCCGTCCAGGTGGCGGATGACTTCTTCAGGGTGACGGAAAATGTCACGCCTACGCCTGGGACGCCGGAGATACCCGATGAGTGTTTTCAGGCACTTCTCGACGTGAGCTGGGAAGAAGCCATCCATGTGTCCAGATTTGCGTCGCCCTCTCTTTCTCTCTGTGTGTGTGTGTGTGTATGTTCGTGCGTGTGACAGGGCAAGTACAACGAGAGCATTCCGTTCATTGTGACGACGAACAACAATGAGGGCACCCTCTACCGGCGCACGGCCCTGGCCTCCGCCGACGAAGTCACACAGTACATCGGCCAGTTCGACACCACACCACTTGTGGCCAACCCCCTCACGTACGCACAGCATAGCACAGCGCAGCGCACACAGAGAGAGAGGCTGTGTTGTCCACTCATCCCTCTCCACCATGGCCGTTTGTCGATGTGTCTTCCATCAGCTATAGCTCGATACTGGAGGTGCTGCTGGGACTCCCTAAGGCCCTGGCCGTCTTGTCAAAGTACCCATGGAATGGCGACGACGTCTACCCAGGGGAGCCAGCAAACCGGGGTGAATTCCCCGAGAGCGCCGATGCCGGTAGCTCGCTCTCGTCCGCGATCGGCGACTACGTGTTCTCATGTGAGTAAGTGAGCATATTATCGTGTGGGTATCACGGCTGAGTGTTTCGGGGTCGACTGTTTGCAGGCCCTGCTCGCGGCCTGTGTGGCAGTCTGAAGAAGTGCTTCCTCGCCTATTACGTGGCTGGGTGAGTGGATGAGTGGATCAGTGGATGGGACACAAAATGTCCCGCTTGCCTACCTCATGTGTGCGTCTGTCATGTGTGTGTGTGTGTGTGTGTCTGTAGATGGAGCTCGAGCGAGGCGCCGCAGATCCTCGTGGAGAACCCTTTGAACCCCGCGGCCTCTTACGGCCTCACGATCGGCCAGTTCTGCGATACTGACGGTGTCCGCTGTCACCTGGAAGAGCTCCCATGGGTCCTCAGAAGCGGGGTCTTCTTTCTCACGTCGGGGTTCGGCATCCTGGAGGGCCAGTTCACCTTCACGCCTGACGAGCGGCAGGCTAGGACGACCCTCTACTCCTATGTGCGCAACTTCATCGCAAGTGATGATCCCAATGTCGGCTTGATTGACGTCCCTCAATGGCCGCAATACGTATTCAGGTCAGCAGAGGACGTACGGACGACTTCTGCCGGCACACTGATTCGCGTGCGTGTCGTTCAGCACCAAGGGCGATGATCCGTGGCAGGCACTGTCGATCCTCGATGCGGACCTGCCGCCGGACAGCCCGAGAGCCGAGACACGGCCGGGCTACAAGAGGGAGTTCTGCAACCTGTGGGACAAGGCAAGCACAGACACTCAGACAGACACCGAGCGATAGACAAACACACGCTGCTCATCCCGTCTCTGTGCGCTGTGTATCCGTCCGTCCGTCTGTCAGGTCAACCCTCGGTACTCAACCACGTGGAAGGGTCTCAAGAAGGCCGAGAAAAAGGACAAGACAGACAAGGCCAAGGCCAAATGCGGCGGCAAGGAGGTGTGCAAAGAGGGCCAGCTGTGTGTGCCCAAGGCCCTCGCCGCAATGGGTGTGCTGCGTGAGCTGTGGCAAAGCCGCCCCGTTCAAGTGGCTGCCTATCTGTCGCTCAAGGGCTTGACCAAAGGGGGCGATGGCCACACGTGTGTCGAAGCAGATGTGATTATGTCGCGTGCTGACGGGGGGGGGGGGGG
>CDMY01000425.1:55021-77118 GCA_001179505.1 Vitrella brassicaformis | reverse complement strand
CGCGCGCACACACATCAGCGCACCAACCACCTCCCACCTCAAATGCTCGACAGCGGCACTAGCTGCGGCCCTGCATGTCTCCATACTCGTCTCAAATGCGCACCCAACCGCCGGCTCCTGATCTCCTCTTCCGCACTCACCACCAGGGGGCTTTGTGTCACAGGCCGCCCTCGTCTGCTGCTCTGTGGCCTTCGATAAACCTCCTCCTGGCTCACCGGCCGGCCCCCCTCCTCCCGCACCTCAGGGATCCACTTCATCGCCTCGCTCAGCAGCTGCTCCCGATGCGATCCCAGGCGCTCCAAATCATGCGCATGTTTCTCAAAGTATCTAAGTACCACGCCCCGGCTGAGGTGGGGGGACGGAGAGGGCGAGCAAGGGTGGCTGGGCGGGGGAGACGGCGACTGCACGCGAGACGAAGAAGAGCTGCCGCGCTGGAGGGCGGATATACGAACGAATCGTGCGCTGAGAGGGCGGGGTGCTGCCTCGTCTGGCGAGCGCGGCGAAGGCGATGAAGGGTTTGGGGCTGGCCGCTGAGAGACTCGATGGGGCGGTGCGCTCCTCAGCCTGGATACACATAAGAAGTGCATGCAGTGAGTCGGTCTTTGTGTGTCTCAGGCATACAAGAGTACGTACCGGAATCGTTTTGTGGCGCGTTCCACTGCAGTCTGGGGCTGCACAGGCACCGTGTCCTCCAGCGGCGAGACACGAGGAGATGTCACGTCTGTGGATGGGCTGGCACTGCTCCCCTCAATGCCATCATCACCTACAAATGCTGCGCCTTTCGCTTGCATAGCCTGGCAACAGAAGAGAGAAGAATCCCGTCGGGCAGCCATGTCTCGTACGCGACGTTTGGTCGGGTCAGCCTACCCGCCGCACACTGCTGCCAGTCAGGATCCTGCCTGGCGCTATGGGGAGCACCAATCTCGCCAAAATCTCCGGCCGCTCCGGCTGCGTGCCTTTGAGGAACGCGTCAAGGTCAAAGACCGTATCAGCAGCGTCTTCGTGATGAGGGGGGACAGCAGCGGCCTCCTTCGCGTGATGATGCTGTTGGTGATACTGCACGGGCGGCACATGTCGGGGCGTGGTAGACGTGCTGTAGAGCGAAACGCGATGGGTGGACGTGGGGAGGTCTGTGGGCGGCAAGGAGGTCCGCTGGATGAGGGGCCGGTCTGTGTCTGCTGCTGTGTCTTCGTGTTCTCTGAAGCTATTGGGGGGCACAATGAACTGCCACACCACTGGCTTGTCCTTCTTGGCGCCCTCTTTCTCTTTGTCACCCAGGCGGGTCATCGGGGGGGCCGCAGCCGCCTGAGGCATCGATACAGGCCCGTCATGCGGCCATCTGCGTGACACCAGCCATGGCAGACATATGGTCCCGTCGGCACAAGGGAGGGGAGAGTGGCCTTCTCGCCTCGCCTGTAAGCATGATGTGCGCTGAATGGGCGTGGTGACGCGATGGCTCGGATGCCAGGGGGAGATGTCGACGTTGGTGCAGGCTGCCGGGAGGTAGGAGACACGAACTCTCGTGCCGCCTTCTCAGTCATGGTGGTCAGATTGGTCCGGGCAGATGCATACAGCTGCAGACACACATACATGGATGAAGGCACCAATGAGAGATACAGCTGTCTCCTCGTCCATTTGTGCTCTTACCGGTCGCTCGGAGCCCTCCGGCCCCTGCCCGCCTTCATCCGAAGATCTCTCCTCGTCCTTGTGGCCAAAGGAGACAATTCCCTGTCGCACTGTCTTCCTCTTGTCCTTCTCTCGCTCAACGAGAGCTCTCAAACTGCTGTACAGCTCCTCCTGAACAAAAGAACACGTCCAGGTGACGAGGGCTCAATGGTGGTAGTGGTGTTGGCTGCTCGCTCACGGCAGGTCTCGCTCTGCGCAGCGCCACCAGATGAAGCGCCACGTCGAAGTCTCGCAAAGCCAGTTTTCTGGACCTCTCGTTCCTCGCTCGGGTGAAAACGGCCTCTGCGTCACGCACCGTGAAGGGCAGACATCTGGCGGCGCTCTGAGGACCGGTTGCAGACGATAGGGTTGTCTGAGTCCGCTGGCTCGTCCACTCGTGCTGTGCGGGAGGATCGGCCGGCTGCTGCATGGCAGCTGCCTTTCGTGTCTCCAGCCACCCGCACTGGCGACAGAGATCTACGAATTGGCCGGCAGACATGGTGTTACCGCCATCCTTGGCGGCCGCTCTGAAGGCCCTCTGCACAATCTTCGGCACCTCTGTCATGCGGGAGAGGTCTGTCTCTTCGACAGGTGCCGCGCGAGGGCTTCGAACCACTTCATGTTTGCTGCCTTGTAAAGAAGAGTCGCCGGCGGATGATGTCGAGTCTGTCATCTTGTCCTGAACGTGTGTTTGCGGCCTTCCGTCGCCACCAGCCGGGAGACGGGCCTCGATGTCCTCCCATGAAAGGCAGTCGCCGTCATGCTCACCGACGGACAGGGCGCGCCAGCGAGGGGAGATGAGACGGATCGGTGAAAAAGGCCCTACGTCCCTGGTCGGTTCGCCCCTCTGCACACCACCGCAGGCACCTTCTCGCACCACGTTTCTCTGCCGTTGTCTTGTGCATCTGACCTTATGGTGCGTGCGCATCGGCACCCTGCGGCATCTCGCTAGTGCGGGTGTGTCCACCACATCCATCGGCGGCACCATGACGCTGGGCACACGAAGGGAGATAACTGTCCTCTTGAGCGGGCCCGATGATGTGGGCGGTGAGACGGCAGCGGCAGGTGCTGTCTCCTTTTTGGCCTTGGCGTCCTCCTGTACGGCGGCTGCGTGTCGCTGCATCTCATCCGCTTTGGACTTGAGTGTCTTCTTGAGCAGCTCCCTTCTGCTTCGCGCCATGCCGCGTTCAAATCTGAAGTTGGCAGCGGCGAGACGGCAAATGCAGCCCTAGACAACCATGAAACAAGGGATTGTGATGCCAGTATGGATAGTGGGTACATTTGCGGTATCAGTCATCATACCTGCACCTCCTGAAGGGACTCGCGAAGCGCTGCATACACCGCAGAGCAAAGGCGGGCGGCAAGAGTGCATGAAATGGACCTGGTGTGCTGGTCACCTCATTTTTGCTTCTCTTCACTTACCTCCATTGTCGTTATAGTCCTTTTTCCCCGGCATTGTGGCCTTTCCGGGATCGTTTGCGAGCTTAGAAGCACGCTTTTTTGAAATCTCTCCCTTCAGCCCCCTTCTTTTTCCAACGCGCGATCCTCCTGAGCGCTGTGGTCCTCTGCCGGCCGGCTTTGCACTGTGAAAGTGCTTGCGATTCGTCCTTACGATTCGCTTGTGACCGCATCGGTTGTGACAGTCGTGCATCCTTGCTGTCAACACTTGGTCTTGCAATGGTCTTTCACAGAGCCCGACGAAATGCCATTGGCTCAGGTTGGCAAATGGCGCTGGCGCACTGACACGCTCCTTTCCAGAGCTCTGTGCTGGTCTCAGGCTGTTCTTTCGCTTTCGCTGTGTTCCTTTGTGGCGGTCGGCATCGCCAGTGGGGCCGCGCCAAAGCAGGGGAAAGGTACTCTGCACTGGGTATCATCTCGCATGCAGTGGTCTTTCTCTGTTGTTTGTGTGTGTTGCACATGCAGGTTATTGGCTGACAGCGCCGGAGCTGCAGGTGATCAATCCCTCGTGGACGAGTCCCGTTGTGGAAGTGACGGGCGGATACGAGGCCATCCGCACCCTCATCCATGAAACCGTCAACGACTACATTCACTACATCGCCAGGTGAGGCAGGCCGGGAAGGAAGGGCTCCTTTCACACATTCCGTCCTGTCTGTCTTTCCATCTGTGTCTGTCTGTGTGTCTCAGAGGCAACTTCGACGCTCATTTCGGCCACATGTATGCGCACCACAAGAGCATGCCGCCCGAGTGCAGCGAGGAGGCCAGCGTGTGCATCTTCTTCTTCGAGCTGCCGGGCGCTGACGGACACGCCGGCCAATACAAGGCCTTCACCGCTGAC
This sequence comes from Vitrella brassicaformis, assembly GCA_001179505.1. NCBI lineage: Eukaryota > Vitrellaceae > Vitrella > Vitrella brassicaformis. Next base: position 73,157 of record CDMY01000425.1, on the reverse strand, counting down.
GAATGCACCACGTGCTGCGAGTTCGGCGGCATAGAGGGGCGGCCACCCATGTCTATGCGCATACAGGTACTCATGAATGAAGGGAGAATGAACGGCACTGCACTGCACTGCTCTGCGTTCCGCTGATGGGCGCCGTGTTGTGTTGTGTCGTGTTGTGTTGTGTGTCGTCGTCTTTGGTATGTGTAGGGGCCGGCGAAGGTGACGCTTTACCAGCGGCCGGAGTGTGAGCCGAATGTCCTGGACGAAGGGGCGTGGGGGCTCCCCGAACCTGCATACGAATGGTGAGACCTTTTGTCTCTCCCTCTCTGTGTCTCCAATGGAATGGCTGTGTGTGTCTATGTCAGGGTGATAGAGAACCACCGGGGCGACCGCGACGCCACTGTGTTCCATCTGGGAGGGAGAGACGTGTGTGCCGTGCCCACAGACGTCACCTACGGCAACCCCCCCGTCACCGCCAGAATGTGGCCCTTGGCAGACGAACAGCTCTACAAGTAACAAAATAACGATGACTTCCACACTCGAAGCCGCCACATCTCTGGCTGTCCGTGTCTCATCATCTCGTGTGTCAGTGAGTCGTTTTACTTGCCCTTCCTCCGTCAGCTGGATGCCGTGGGTGGCGTGCACCTGGCCCTCCCCGCCGACCAATGGAGCAGCCGAATCTACCCCACACTGAAGGAGTGGTTCCACCCGGTGGTCCCTCTCACCTTCGACAAGTTCCAGGCCACCTGGCAGAACGTCCTGGTCAGCGATGAGACGTTCGACATCAAGGTGGAAAACAATGACACCATCAAGTACAGCGCCAAGCAGGAGCTGTACCAGTACGCCATCAACGACACGATGCGGGAGCACATCGCCAAGCCCCCCTACTGTGTGCCGCCCGACTGTGACCAGGACTGCAAACCCACTGTCAGGGGTATACGATCGCTCAAGGTGCAGAAGCTCTGATTTATGAATGGATGGCATGATGTGGGGGGTGGGGGACTCTTTCTTGTGGGCATTCGTGCCATGGGGATTTGTTTGTTGCCGTGTGTGTCCGTCGTGTTTTGCCATGTCGCCTGTGAATATTGTAAGGCGTGATCCATCCACGCATCGACTCACGAGGACAGGAAGTCGCCCACACCCATTCGTCCGTCCATCCATCCATACACACCCATCCATCTATCTATCTATCCCATGCCAACACAGTCATCAATCCATCAGCTTTGCTGAAAGACTGCATGGACGGCCATCCGCAGACAAGCACACTCTACCACTATCTACACACACACACACACACACCCAAGTCTGGCCATATGGCTATGGGTTGACCCTGCACTCATCCCAGCACATCTGCCCGCTACTCTCATCCACCCGCCTCGTAAACAGGTGCCGCAACTGCGGGTTGGGCTTCAGCTGCAAATAGTCGACCGACTCGGGAGTCAAAATGACCAGACAGAAGGTGTCTGGGGGGCTGGACGGGTCGGGAGCAGGGGGGTAGAAGTCAGCCTGGTCGTCAGCGTCGGGCGGCCGGGGCGCACGGGGCTCGGGCCACACAAACTGGATGCGGGCGTTGTCACTGCACAGACGGGGAATAACACGACACAATTGCTGCTTCCGTGGTGAACGGATGGATGGATGGATGTGTGTGTACCTGAGAGCCTTCCAGGTGTTGACGCGCTCGCGGGCCCATCTCTCGTCGGTCTCTTGGGGCGACACCACTCTCAAGTTCCCCGCAATCCGAAACTGGTCGCGACTCCTCTCGAAGTACCAGCACGCCTCAGCCGCGGGGTTCCTCTCCACCTGCCCCACCTTCTGCGACCGAGCGTCCGTGATGATCTTGATCAGCCCTTCAGGCGAGGTCTTGTCCACAAACCCGCGGAACACCACTGTGCGGCAGCGGGGCCGGCTGGTCTCATCGATGGTCGCCAGCTGGAACCACTTGGCTGGAGGGTTGTTGCGGTTCTGGTGGATGTTCTTCTCCACTGCCCGCATCCAGCGGGGGATGGCGGCGGGCAGAAGAGCCTCAGGCTCACCCTCCTGCTCGTCTGCGGCCGTCTGCGGAGGGGCAGGGGGAGCAGCACCGATATCAGCGAGACCTGCATGTTGTAGAAAGCGACGTTCATAATGATCTTGCTGTCTTTTTGAATCAGTGTGGCGACCTACCTTCGCTGGCCATCTTGTTCCCCCTGCTGGTCGTCAGGGTAAGAGCAGCGGATGCTGTGCGCAGCGTCGGGATCTGAGCAGGGAGATAGAACGCAGTGACAGTTGCAGCCAGTGTAAGAGAGAAGGCCATCCACGCGATTGCAGAGTGTCGCACTCGTGCCCTAAATCAATTGCGAGCTTTTTGCCATTCACTGAGTTGGGAGTTGGAGTTGGAGTTGGGCACGACTTGGGACTGCAGAGGCTGCCGAAAAGGTATGGGTCATTGCTGTGAACGATGAATGAATGAACACGTGAATGAACGATGCAATGAATCTGTGTGTGTTGGATTTGTTGTGTCCTCCATAACCCAGTCCAGCAGCCCATGGCGCTCGTTCAGTTCCAGTTCAAGGTGAAGGTGAAAGACGTCAGACGGGGCGGATCAGGTGAGGACGCACACGCGCGCACACGCCGCAGCACACTCACTGGCACATGTGGACGACGCTGTCCTGATGCGTCGTGCATCCATGCAGTAGCATTGGTGATTGGCAACCACACTCTCCCCATGAGCCCTCCCTCACCTACGGAGGGCCGCTGGAGTGTTTGCGTGGCCGTTCCGTCAGGAGAGCACAAGTACAACTACGCCATCACGACCCCAGATGGGCAGATCCGGCGAGACGACAACGGCAACGACGGCATGCCCATGTATCCGCCTGAGAGGGTGGAGCGCATAGATCCCGACGGAGAGCACGGTGCGCTGCACATCATAGTGGACAGCTTCGGCAAGTATGGAGGGAAATGGGTCATCGTGACGCCCTCACATCAGGTGGGTGGGTGAGGAGGGAGCGGCACCAGTGAAGTGGATTTGGACGGAAATCTTCTGTGGTCGTTCAGGCGTCTCAGGCTCCCTTCTCATCGCTGAACGCCATCCAGTCGCCCACGCCCTTCACCGCCCTGCCCACCACACACGGCCAGATGACCACGCTGCCCAACACAGTGAAGATCCACGCGTCCACACACGAACGCCCCATCACCATCGGCTTCACCGACGCTGCCAGCGAGGCCACACGGCGGCTGTGCATCGGTGTCGCCTGCGAGGAGATGACGGCGTCAGCGGCACGACACCTCTTCTGCCAAGGAGCCGATGCGAAGGCGACCGTGACGGTAGACGGCCATCGGCGGGCCCTGGTCCAACTGCTGGCCAAGTACCACCGTGCTGCGGTGTGTGCTGCGGGCGTGCTGCGAGTGCTGCTGGATGCGGGCGCCGGTCGAGACGCAGACAACCTCCAGTACTGTCTCGAGAAGGACAGATGGGACCTCATCGAGGTCCTCCTCGAGCCACAGTGCAACTGGGCCGGGGTTGTGGGAGTGTCGCTACTGCGCGAGTTGGCAGTGGCCGACGACCAATACCTGACGCCAGCGGCCCGGCTGCGGATGACAAAGGCCGCCGGCGACCGCGATGCGTCGGTCTTGACAGAGGAGGACGACAGTGGGATGCAGCCCATCCACTGCTTCTGCCAGCATCCGCTGCGAGACAGTCAGTGCCAGGAGCTGCTCATTGACTACTTCGTGGCCAAGGTGGGCCCGGATGTCGTCAACACACCCGACGAGGACGGCGAGAGGCCGCTTTGGTACGCGTATATCGACTTGTCGGACGGTGGTGGGCGAGACGAGGAGTGGGAGGGTGAGGGTGAGGGTGTGGACGAGGCGACGGTTGACCGTCTGTGCCACCACGGCGCCGCGCAGCACATCAACACCCCCAACAGCGATGGACGCACGCTGCTCAAGGCCGTGGCCCAGTCGTTGGCGGGCACAGACACCGAGGTCCTGGTCAACCTGCTCGAGCACGGCGCGTCTCTGGCAGCGGCTGACGCGTGGCCAGGGGCCGTGCAACGGGCCCCTCTGCAGACTGCGAAGCATCGGGGCTGGGATGACATGGAGAGCGACAGCAGTGGCGGCGGTCTGAGCGAGCCGGATGTGGTGGTTTCCACGCCAACATGGAAGCGCGTGGTTCCGACGCCATCATGGAAGCGCTTGCTGGTCGACGCCTACCGGTCGTTTCTGAACGTGTCGGTCCCCCGCATGGCCATGCGGACCATCAACGACGCCCTTCGCCCCAGCCGCTCCCTCACGGCCTCCCTCACCCGGACCATCCCCCTCCGCACCAACAGCATCACGCTGCCAGTGGACGTGCTAACGACCGTTGGTCAGTTTATGCACCACCGCCCCCACATCCACATAGGCGATCAGCCCGTCGGTGACCGCACCAACCGCACCGTCGACCAGTATGTGCGAGAGGCAAAGCGCATGATCATGACCCAGGAGGACGGCAACGCCCGTTTGCTGGGCGGCCATGGGCGGCCCCCACTGCGGTGTTTTGCCGTCCGCGGCGAGGCCGATCGGTGTATGGGCATCTGTGAGATGCTGTACAGGGCGGTGAGGGCGGAGGCGACAAGGTGGGACATCCGTGTGACGATTCAGCGGCCCCACTCCTCTGACGACGAGATACTGGAGAACTTTGCGATCGTCAAGCGGGACACAGCGCGACAGCAGGCAGGCGAGAAGGCCATGGAGGCCGGGATGGCACCGTAGCGCGGCGACATTTTCGTGAATGGTAGCTGATACGAGTGGGCGAGTAGGCGTGGGTCGGTGGTGTTGATTGGGGAGGGAGGAAGAGCGTAGCGGCGGTTTTGCCTGGTGGACCGTCCAGTCCATGGGTGTGCATCCATCAAGTGATAGTGATGATCGTGGAGCGATACCTCTACGATGATGATGGTGGGTGCAGTGGTCAATCGATGCCTAGGGAGCGGAGCGGATGTGTGTGATACGATAATTAGTGAGCTGTTGGCCGTGTAGGTTTGTGATGACGGAGAGATCTGCGTGGTTGGTTGTCCATACGTCTGTGGGTTTAATGCATTTCATGTACTTCACTGCACACCGTCGCCAGGCCAGGAAGATAACAACGTCATCCCATACACATACAAGGTCATTCCTCAGAGAAAGAGAGACACTGCAAACCACTGCACATGGACGGGTTGCCCGTCACTGCACACAGCTGTCAAGGGCTTCACGCGTGCACGCCACGCCCACACGACCGACCAGTCATCTCCCCGACGAACATTGCTCAGAACGCACGATGTTCCGAGCAAGCCTGTTGCTCTTGACACCCAACCTGACACACACACTCACACACACACACACACAATGCACACACCAGCATTAGCCGATCCATCCATCCATCCATGTCGCCATGCTTCTCACCTTGTCTGTTCGGCGAGGTGTCGTTTGAGGATGGATGCCGTCTCCTTGCGCAGCCGGCGCTTCTCCATCTTCTCGTCGGCGGTCAGCTCCTTGCCCTGACAGACACGCAAGCAAAGCCACAATACAATACAACACCACGACACACACACGAGCAATGCAGTCCATTCATGCACCAAGCCCGACCTCAGTGAGCATGAGTCTGGGGTTGTTGGTCTTGTCCTGGAGGGCTGCAGCGACAGGGCCGCCAGGCGGGGTGCGGTTGGGTATGCGCTGGCGATAGACGTAAGCCACCGACCGATGGGCAGCCCTGACGTCAATGAGATCGGGACAGACAGCGCAGTTGGCGGCAGTGACGGTGTGTAAGGCTGGCGTGGCGTGTGTTGCCTACTCTCTTCCATCGGGCAGCTTGAGGTTGCCAGTCGCAGTCACCTCAGCACTCGACAATCCGCTGAAGAAGGAGAGCAAGACAGGCAGAGGGAACCAAAAGTGTGGCAGCGTTCTTTTGCCAGTCCATGATTCCGTCCGGCCCTTGGGCACTCACTATTGCTCGAGTATGGCGCCGAAGTCCTCCTCATCGCTGATGTCGATCTCGCCCTCCTCGTCCACGGCCTCCCACTCGTCCTCCTCACCAGCGGCCTCCTCCGGGATGTCACTCAGACGCATCCGCTCAGGCCCCTCCACTGCTGCTGTTGATGGAGGGGGCTGTTTGCCATCGCTCTTCAAACGACGCGCAGCGTACAGCTGCAGGCAGGCAGCAAGGACAAGGGAGGAATGGCAGTCCGTGTTGGTTGGGGCTGGTAGTACTGGTGTTCTCCCTCTGCGCCTGTGTGGGTGGGGTGTCTTTCTTCCTGTACCTCCTTGTATGAGGCCCGGTAGTCGTAGAAGGGCTCGATCTCCGCCAGTATCTCCTCGTTGTCGATGCCCACCTGCGTGTGACCTTTGGCCAACTAAATGAAGTGAAGCGAGCAGAGCCAAACGATGGGTGTGGTGAGCGTGGGTGTGGTTGACAGCCGACGCACCATGTGGTCTCTGACAGCGGACAGGCTTGAAAAGACCTTGTTGCAGTACAGACACTGGTGTCGCTCGAACACCTTGCCGCCAAGGAACCTGACAGACAGACAGACAGACAATCCAGCATTGATGACATCGCTCTCGCATGACATGACACCACCCGCCGAGCCGCCCACCTGAGCAGGCCCTTGATGTCGACCAGGTACTCTGCGTCAGGAATGAAGAACGAGTAGTGCTGGCCCATGTATGTCAGCAGCCTGCACACTCACACAGACAGACAGACAGACACCCATCCTCCACGTCTCTCTCTCCCCCTCTCTCTCTCTCCCTCTCTCTCTCTCACTTGTCGATGCTCTCGTGTTCAGTGTCATCGAAGAAGCACTGCGTCAGCTTGTACTCGACGCTGCTCGGCTGTGCTGGCCCAGCGGCAGAGGGCGCCTCGGCGGTGCTCGAGGATGCGGCAGTCTTGTCGTCTTTGTCCCCTCTGCCCCCCTTCCTCCTGTCTGTCTGCTTCAGATGGCCGACGCCCTTGACCGTCACCTGGGGACAGACAACAAACACCACACAGTGCAGACAGAGGACATGCAAGGGCCACATTGTATGTGGAGTGACTCACGGACTGACTGCAGGACTGACTGACCGGAACTGATGCGAGCAGCGCCAGCTTGCCTGACATCACGCAGGCACATACAGATTGGCCAGACGATGAACGCTGCAAGGGCTTACGCTCAAACATCTGGAGAGAGATGGGACCGATGCCTGTCAGTCAGTCAGTCAGTCAGGACACACGCGCGCTGATCGGTGGGCCGGGTGAGTATTGTGGTCATATACTCACGCTAACTCACCAGCCACCTTGCGCTTGAGGTTGTAGCGGTGCCTGAGAGGACAATGCGATAGTTCAAACACCACCCACGAGCTGTATCTCATCGTTGTCGCTAGTTCACCAGTCGGTTTTGTAGTGACGTCGCTGGCCTTCGGCATCGTCAAGCGTGATCTGGCACGCTGTACACTGAACCGTGGGTGACACACAGGCAACGTTCACATCCAGTGAGCGAGTGTGTTCAGGGAGTGCCAGTGACGCTTTCCTTTCTCTTCTCACCTTCAGAGCTGAAGAAACCTCCATTGCTTCTGTCGTCTGCATACGTACGATAGATACTGTCAGACGCTGCTGCTGTCCTACCTCTCGTGGTCCGCGCTTCGTTTGTCGCCGGATTTGCGAGCTTGCAGCTATCCCTCCCTCTTGTATCTTGTGCTCGAAAGTGACGGGTGCGGTGCATTGCATCCGACTGAGGGATCATTCCCTATCGTAGATCTTGCATCTGTGCATCTGCTTGTCCCACTGCGGGTCGACCTCTGCAACGGCTCTCGCCAAAACAAAAAGCTGATCGGGGTTTCCAAGCTTACGTGTGCCCCTCCGACTCCCCGTCCGTGGCCTTCTCTCTCAGCTTTGTCTTGCTTTGAGGCGGTTTCACCTGAGCTGCCTCCCTCTCTGGTGCAACGTCCTCCCTCCCGGCCTGGTGGCGCCTGCCGCCCTCCCCTGTGTCGCACAGCTCCCCTCTGTCTCACCCGCGTCTCTCTCTGCCCGCAACGCCGCCATCTGAGTGAAGCAACGGCAGCAAGACAAGCAGGAGCCGCATCCACCCTGCCTGTCTCCGCCCTGCGACCAGGCCGCCCGACCGAGTGTGTGCCGTCACGTCAGCTGATTGCTCGTGTCTCTCGGGGAGCCGTGTCCCCGTCTGTGCATTCATCTGATGACTCACGCCGGGCACCACACGAGTGAGGAAGCCACCCCGTCCACATCTGACTCGCCCACCACCTACTTCGACCCACCCTCCTCCAAGCAGTCCCCCGCCACACAGGCTTCCGCCGCCAACAGCGACGACCACACCACCCAGCAGCAGGGAGTGCCGCCCGCGGCCAAGCAGGCGCTCACAATCCGTGTGCCGGGCAAGACCAACACCGACGAGGACCGCGACAAGCCGACGCCCACCACGGCCATGAGCACCGCCCCATCCGAGACGGGCCGCACGGGCGCCCTCACCAAGAGCGCACTCAGACACACCGACCTCAAGCGCGAACACAGAGACAGAAACCTGTTCGGTGAGCACCGCATGGCAAAGGCCGAGACAGGAGGGAAGCTGGGAGGGAGACGAGACACACATGCATGTGTGTGTTGGTCGGGTGTGTGTGTGTGCAGTGTTCCATCTGCCGCCTGACTGGAACGACAAGGAGCTCGAGGAGGTATCGTGTCACACCCACAACACACCCACAACACACACACACACACACACATACATCTCCCCGAGTGTTGATTGATCTCACTCTGTGTTCTCTGTCTGTCTGGTGTGTGCTGTGTTCGTTCAGCACTTCGGACACTTCGGCACTGTGGTGAGCTGCCGTGTGGTCAAGAAGCAGGACGGCACTACGCGCGGCTTCGGGTTCGTGCTGTACGAGACGCCCGAGGAGGCCAAGACGGCTGTCCTCAAGATGAACGGCTACACCATCCAGGGCAAGCGCCTCAAGGTGGAGTTCAAGAAGACCCCCGAGGAGACCCGCTTCCTCTGGAACTCACTCTACCAGGATGTCCACGGGCAGAACATACTGGTAAGACCATCACCCCTCCCCGACCACACCCACACCCAACACTACCACCACCACCACCAGCACACAATGGGGGGAGGAGGGGCCGCATGGGGTGCGGCCGACGGCTATGGCGGCGGGCACGGCTACGGCTACCCTTTCGATGAGCAAGACCACACACTGACGACGACCCCCCAGATGTACCCCTACGCCCACGTGCACCCCTACCACTACTCGGCCGGCTACCCCTTCCCACACCCATCACCAGCAGCCCAACACGACTCCCCCTTCTCCCACCACAACCACCCCGCCCACGCCCCCTCCCCCCGCCCCCTTCCCTGCCCGTCAGTCGTGCCGCCCGCCTCTCCCACATCGCTGTTCGACCTCGACCTCACCCTCAAGGCGCATGTGCTCAACGATCGAGAGGAGGAGCTGCGCAGCCAGAGGAAAGTTCCGGCCGTCGTGGAGGGTGGGACCGGGGGCGAGGGTCGTGCCTTCTCCGGCAGCCAGGAGGTGTCGGACGTCGTGGGAGAAATCCACAAGGTATGTAAGGCCCACGACGACACTGACTGACGGGGGGAGGGGAGAGGGAGGGTGGGAGGCGACCCGACCCGACCCTGCTCCTCTCTCCTCCACTCACGGCTCTATCTCTCACTCCACTATGTCGGCCTTCCTCTCCCTCCCGCGGCCAACCGATGACACTCTCATCTCATAACACGGCCATGTCCAGTCCGACACCACTGCATGTCGTGTGCACGCGACACGTGCCTGAGCCGCCTTCACATGTGGGTCTCTCTGGGTGGGGTGCTCTGTGTGTGCGTGTGTGTCTGCCAGGTCCAGGGTCGGCACGGTCCCCGAGGCTGCAACATATTCGTCTTCCACGTGAGCACTCACCGCACCACTCGCACATCCATCCACCTAATAAATGAATGGAATGGTGTGTTGTACGTACCTTGGTGTGTCTTGTCTTGTCTTGTCGCCTCTCAGGTGCCTGCGGCCTGGAATGACGACAAGCTGCGCGAGGTAGGTACACGCATGACACAGACGACACACACACACACACAGAAGCCACACGCGCAGCGCTCATCCCTTGGCTCGCTCACTCTTGTGCGTTTGGTTTGTGTTTGTGTCATGGTCGCACGTCAGCTGTTTGGCAAGTACGGTCGCATCGTGAGTCTGCGTGTGGCGCGCAACGACGACGGCAACAGCCGCGGGTACGCATTCGTCAACTTCGACAACCCCATCTCGGCCCTACACGCCATCACCGGCATGGATGGATTCTCTGTCGAGGGCAAGAGACTCAAGGTAACCACTCAGACGCGCACACCAGACAGACACCACACCACCGCTCTAATGCTCCCTTCCCTCTGTCTGTCTGTCTGTCTGTCGTGTGTGTATGTGATGTGTGCAGGTTCAGTTGAAGCGTGGCGAGGAGCAGTTTGCCCGTGCCTACCTGGGCGCCCCTCCCCTCGCCCCCAGCCCCTCCCAGTTCGGCAACCTCCGACTCGCACCCACCTCACCCGGGGCGGCGTTCCTCAACTACTACCCCCACCACGCGCAGCACGCCCTTTCTCGCGGCAACACCCCCACTCCCAGCCCCATCAACCCCCAGCACCCCGGACCGGCCTACGACGGCTCCTACGGCTACCCACACGTCGCGCCGCGCTCATTCGACTTCAGCAGAGGTGGCGGGGGCGCCTCGCCGTCCGCCCAGGGCCTCCCGCACCCCTACCAGTCCGGCTACCCCTACGTGTACAAGCAGCCCAAGCCGTCGTCCGGATCGTCCCGGATGCCCAAGCACACCCCTCCCGCAGTGCCCCTGTCGATCCCCGAGATCGCCAGCAACGGCCACGAGGACCCGCAGTCGCGCTTCGGCACCAGCCTGCCCAACGAGTGGCCCCCATACATCCCCACCGGCTACCGCAGCACCATGGGCATGCGCGGCTACTCGAGATACGACGAGCTCGCCTACCGCGGGGCGCTCACGCCGTCCTACTCGCGATCGGGCATGGTGGAGATGTCGCCCAACGGCATGGCCATCAGAGGGGGGGTCCCGCAGGGCGCCCCGCAGCACAGCAGCTCACGAGGCCGCTTCAACGACGCCACCAACCTCTTCGGTGAGCTGAGTGCACACACATGGGGGGGAAGGGAGGGAGGGAGGGAGGGACGAGGGAGGGAGCGTGTGTGAGGGCTTGTTGGTGGTTGTGGCTTGTGTGTGTGTGGTTCATTCAGTGTTCCACCTGCCACCCGACTGGTGTGACGCCGACCTCCACCACCACTTCGGCAAGTTCGGCCCCATCCAGTCGGTCAAGGTGGCCGTCGACAACGTCACGGGGCTCTCGCGCGGCTTCGGGTATGCCAATCAGCCAGCCAGCCAGCTGCCTCACCCCCTTCTGCATATTGTGTGGTGTGGTGTGGTGTGGTGTGTGTAGGTTTGTGTGCTATCAGACGTACATGTCGGCGTTGGCTGCCATCCAGGGCATGAACGGCTACGTGGTGGGCCGCAAGCGCCTCAAGGTCGAACTCAAGAGACAGGACGCTAGGTGCGCTGGCTGGGCTGGGCTGGGCCACATAACAGACACTCCGATGGGGCCCGGTGGCACATCACATGTCGTGGTGCTCCTGTGTGTGTGTGCGTGTGTGTTCAGGCGTGACGTTCGCAGGCCCCCCCGCGACACCACCCTCACGCCACAGTGAATGACATGACGCGGGCGACACGACACGACACACCCGCAACGTGTCCATGTTCACTACCTAATGAGTGAATGCATGATTGATGGGGGCGGGAGGGAGGTGCGTACGTAGCAATGACGAATAAGTACAGAGAGAGAGAGGGATAGCTGTAGCGGTCCAGTGGTGGTGGGTCTATCGGTGGGTCGGTCAACACTCACAACGAACGGCCCCCCTCCCCTCCCCTCTCGCCAGACAGAGCAGTGCTGCCTCCGTTCCGTGCCCGCGGTCTCTTTCTCTCTCCCCTGTCTGTCTGTCTGTCTGCCTGCCTTCCTGTGTCCATGTGTATGCATGCATCTCCAGTCCCTATTTATCGCCACCCTGTCTGTCTGTCTTGTCTAGTTTAATACGCATCCTCTTGATGACCGACCGCATGTGGGCACATGCAGCGCAGCCAGAGCAAGCATTGATTGGGTGCCTCAGTTGTCTGACTGACGACGAGCCGAGAGGGCGGGAGGGAGGGAGGGAGGGAGGGAGGAGAGAGGGAACGAGAGTAGACACGAGAGTGGGAGTGTGGATCGCACTGCATACTTCATACGCTGCCTTGCTCTTCTGTGCTGTGTTGCTGGCTGCCTCGCCTCGTATGCTCACTCGGCCGCCTACCTCACTTACTGATGGCTGCCCACTGCTGCATACGTGCCACGGCCACACCACACCACACCACACCACACCACACGACGTCATACCTACATGCCATTCCACGTTTTCGCACACAGCCACACCTTCACCCAGCTGCTGCATGACTCACTCGCTGGCCACACGCACGCCCACATGCCCGCATACATACATACACACCCACTCTCTCTCCTCGTTGCCTTGCTGCATGGAATGGCCACTGACTGACATCCATTTGTCCACTCATCCCATCCATGGCATACATGGCTGCGTTGCCTCTGCTGCTACAGTAAGCTCGGATGCCGTCTACGCAGGTTTGCATGTTTATCGTGTGTGCGTGCGGTGCGCTTCAACAGGTGCTACTGACTTCTGCTGATTGGGAGAGGGAGGGTGGGCAGACAGACAGACACCTGGATAGAACAGAAACATCAGTCAGCCGACGCCACGGCCGTGAGGGTCAGGGTCAGGGCGGACAGACAGACAGTGACACAAACAAAAGAGACGAACGGGACGGAAGAAAGGAGGCATCCATCCATCGACGTCAGCATCTCTATCCACATGATTGATCTGATCCACATGCTGGATTCTTGGCCTGGCCGCCTGTTCCTACCAACAGACAGACCCGACCGTGTGCATGTATCCCTGACAGCACGACTGGCTGGCTGGCTGTATGCACTTACTGTCTGTCTGTCAGATCGATGCATGGTAGATGGATGATACTGGGGGACCTGGAATACACGAGGGCCGCCCACATCACATGTATACATGTAGGTGTACAAGCATGGCATGGCCTGCCTCGCCTCGCCTCGCCGCCTGTCTGTGCGTTTGTTCGTCAACTCTCTGTCTGCCCTGCCTGATGTGATTGATGTGGGGGGACTGGGTGGGGGGGGTTGTGTGGGTGAATGGGGTTGCCTGCGATAGATAGCTGATATGATGCATTCGAATGGGGCGGGGTGTATAAGTGATGTGTGGTGTGTGTGCGTACGGCTGTCATTTGTACCAGAGCATCGTGCGTGTCTCTCCTATCTACGCTGTCGGCTGGCATTTCCCCTCTTCGCTCGCTTCTGTCTGTATGTCTGACTGACGTGACTAGCTTTCTCGCTCTGTACTCTGTCTGTCCGCTCCAGTATGCAGCTTCAACTGCTTCCTCTGCATCCTCTGCATCCTCTCTCCTCATCATGTGTGTCCCTCCCCCCCTCCACGTTTGTGAGTGTACGCGTGTGTGAGGGCGCTGTCTGGGAAAGTCCAGGCCGGACCGCCTCTCTCTCTCTCTTTTGCCAGGCAGCCATGGGCGAAGTCGCCCTGTCGTGAACGGGCGACACACACACCGCTCAACCTTGACACACAGACACACACAGCCACACAGCCATGGTGTTTGTGTGTCGTTTGTGTAGCGCGAGATGATGTGATGTGTGTCGCCGCCCGCCGTGTTTCGTCTCTCTATTTATCCCATCCATGTGAGTGTGTGCGTACCTGCTTACCTACCTACATCTACTTACAGGGTGTGCGTGGCATGCAGCGGTGCATTGCACCCCAGAGCCGGTCCGTACATCAATGCGCCTTTCTCCCTTCCGATGGCGCACGCCTTTCTGCATTCCTTCCCTCCCCATTGAGTGAGTAGTGGATTCGATTCATCAGCGTTTCCCTCTTCCCCTCACTACTGATGGATGGATGGATGGATGAACTCAGCCTACGCTGGACCTAACCCTTTCTCGGGGGTCTCTTGGTTGGTTGAGTGCTGCTATGTACCATGTTTGTTTCCTTGTCCTGCTGCCTGCATAGCTGCCGGCCTGCCTGGCCGGCCGGCTGGCTGGCTGGCTGGCTTCCGCGTGGTGTGTACTCTCGATTGGTCTGGCTGTCTGGTACACGAGCAGTTTTCATTCATCATCCATCGTGTTTGTTGAATGCATGAGAGTGAATATATGGCGAGAGATTTCCTCTTTTCCTTTCTGCCCGTGTGTATCTCTATTGGTCGATACAGGGCAGCATTTCGTTCTTCTGTTCGTCTGGCTGTCTGGCTGCTGTTTGGTTGCTTTGGACGTGGCCTGGAGTGGCGTTGCGTTGCGTTGGGTTTGGTTGTATTTCGGCGCTCCTCCCATCCCTTGTCCGTCTCGAGGATCTACCTGTTTGTGTGCATCCGAGAGAGGCAAGGAGGGAGGGAGGGCGGGGGAGACCATTTAGGAACCAGAGACCAACCAAGCAGCCCATTGCCCCGTTTGTCCGTTGGTTATGCCAACCTACCTGTGTGCCTACCTGCCTGCGTCTTCTTCTTGTTGCCTTTGCCCTGTGTGTCAGCCAGGTGGCGGGGGCAGGGGCAGCACATTTGTGACGAGACGGAGACGGCCGGACAGACCAGACTTGAGTTGGGATTTTTCCTTTTGAGAGCCGAGCGAGGCGATTCGGCGGCGTATGAGTATGAGTATGTGTGTGTGAAGTGAAAGTGTATCTGTGTTGTGTTATGTTTTTTTCCTGCATTTGCTGTCCGTGCGTGTGTGTGTGTGGTTTGTATTTGTAGTAAACCGACAGAGTTTGTCCATGACGTGGCGGGAGCGGCCATTGGCTCCCCTCTGTTGCCTCCGTTGCTTCCCTTCCGCTCCGCTCAGACAGACTTTGTTTACCACCGTGTTCACTCACCACACTTGCTGCCAGCTTCCCTGCCTGCCTCCAGCCGATCTCTGCGAACTGCTGATATGTTGTTTGTCCCACAGATGGCGAGTCGGGGAGGGAGAGAGTGCTGCTCGGCCGCACGCCTCTTCTCGTCTCGCTCGCCTCTCTCTCGCCTCCTTCACTCACTCTCTCTCTCTCCTGGATGGATGGATGGATGGAAGGCGCCTGACTAGTGTGTGATGCTCTCCTCGCTGTGTCGATCGTATTTGTGTAGCTAGCTAGCTACTATCACCCAACTACACGACAGGCGGAAACCTCTTCCTCTCTCGTACTTGCTTCCTTGCTGTATTGGTGTCACTCACTCACTCACTGTCTGTCGACTCGACTGTTTGAAGGGCCACTCTGTCGTGTCTCGTGTGTGGATGGATGGATGTGTGGTTTTGTTTGTGTGTATATCTGATTCGATTCAGCACCGACCGACCGACCGACCAGGCTGCATCGCATGTGTCTGTATTGCATACAGACGGATCGGCCGGGCAAAGCAAGCGGGGTGGCGTCTGATGGATGGATTGAATGTCTCTTTTTCAGCTTTTTCAGCATTAACATCGTCTCGTTCGTTCGTCGATTCATTCCTGCGCAGCTAAGCTAGCACAGCTGTGCTGTGCTAGGCTAGCTGTGTTCCTGAGTGCCGTGAAGTGCCGTGTCTGTCGTGCCGTGTGTGCCGTGTGTTCGTTCGTAGTCGGGTCGGTCTGCGTCGCTGCTGTCGGTCACACCAAACCAACTCAACCCACCGGTGTCCAATCGACTGGTCAATCAAGGGGTATTCTACTTGCTCGCCAACTAACTCTCTCTCTCTCTCTGTGTGTGTCTGTCCGTAGTGTGGTGTGTGCCTAGTAACTGCCTCCCTGCCTGCCGTCCTGAGGCTGCCTAAGCTTACTCTCCTTCTCGCGTGTAAGTGTGCGGTCGGGGGGACACTCGCTGGGTGTGTTGTGTGATGGCTCTCACTGACTGACTAGCTGACTAGCACGTATTTCGTGTGGGCGTGGGGATGGGGAGGGTGGGTTGGGTGCGTGACGTGTTGAATGGACAATGTGTATTCATTGAGTAGCCACACTTTCCTGCACGCTGCTGCATCCGCAACCTGCTGCATCCGCAACCCCACGACCAGCCTGTACACACACAGAGAGAGAGGGAGGGAGGGAGGGAGAGGGGGGGAGAGGGGAGAGCAGGAACTGACTAGTTCCCACACACATTGATTCGATTCGACTGACCGTATTTGTATCATCTCATCGACTACCTACCTACTTACCTATACCTACTTACTATCTGCATGCCAGCCTGCCTGCCTGCCGTGCCTTCTCTCTCGCCTCTCCTTGTCGGCTGCACAGACCAACGCAACGGGACATACATCGACCGATCGTATGTACCATTGCACGCTATGTGACAATCTGCAGGCTTCACGCAGCAGCAGCAGCCACAGGGAGGGGGTTTTGCTACAGCACAGCACAGCAGGGGGCGGGGCGCACGAGAGACAACGCCAAGACGGACGGCAGTTCGGATGGCGTGTTTTGGCAGGGAGGGGAGGGGTGGGGTGCAGGGCGGAACACTTTATGGGCGGGCGGGCGGGCACTCGATCGACCGGTTCATGTCCGTACATACATACTTGCCACCTGTCCGCCTGCCTGCCTGGCTGGCTGCCTGTTTTGGGCTGGCTTGTCAAGTGAGTCACTGATTTCGTGAATTGGGGGGCGAGGCGGGTCGGGTCTTTGAAGGGACTGGCTGGCTGGCCGGATGGCTGGCTGCGTACATTCCCACACATGCATGTTCGCCACCACTGTTCACATGATGTCCATTTGTTGGGTCGCCGTGCTCACCCCACCCGTAAGTAAGGCAACATTTCATTGCATTCGCACATCCACACTCATCCGTACGATCCCCACCCACTACACACATAGATAGATGTGTAACACAGGGACAGGGGAGTGCCTATCTTATATAAGCTACTTGCCGCGGATGGGATGAGAGCACGGTTTTCCTATTTTTGTATCGGGGGGGGGGGGGGGGGGGGGGGGGGAGGGAGAGGAGGGGGGGACGGCCACCCAAACCATCGCACCCGCCCACCTACCGATACCCATTGATGGGCCTGTGGACAGATCTCTTCCGTCCAGTCAGTCTTTCTTGCGCAAGTGTGTACGTGGACACGTTCTCCGTGCGTGCGTTTTGGCCACTTCTCTCTCCACTCTACTGATGGACACCGTGTGCCTCCTGCCTGCAAAAACCGTGGCGGGGGGCACCAGACAGACAGAGAGACAGACCGACAGATTTTCAGCAAGTGGGTAGGTGCGGTACGTAGGCCGGTAGCTGTGTTGCTGTGTTGTTGCTGTGTTGGTGCTTGGCTACATCCATTGCATTCATTGCATTCATTGCATTGCATCGCATCGCATCGCATCGCATCGCATCGGTGATTGGTATACTCATGCTGGCTGGCTGCGTATTTGTTAATGAATCAAGCAACCAACCAAGGCACACATGTGCCATCTGTGCTGTGCTCATCTACTTATGCTATGCTATGCTATGCTGACGGCCTTCGTACGAGAGAGAGAGAGGGGACAACAGACAGAGAGCCGGTCTTGTCTTGTGTGCTGTCTCTGCTTTGCCTTCCTTCTGTTGTATGGGTACGGTACGTCCACACGCACCTACCTGCTTACCTTACCTGCGCTGCCCGACTCGAACAAACGGACCAACGAATTTCCCACTTTTCCCCCACCCCCCCGACCCCCAATACACACGCACCAAGTGCCTTTGCTCTGCTACTTGTACGCTCGCTGCCCCCACCCCACCCCACCGTCCCCCACCCACTCTATGGGTGGCTGCTCGTACGTATGCTGCTACCTGGTCATTCATGTACCCCCCTGCAGCAGCCCAGGCAGGCAGAAAGCGACACGACACGACGGCCAGGAAGAAAGGGAGCTTTTTCCCCTTCCCCCCTCATCTCCTCCGTCCCCCCCTCACACACAACTCACCTCACCGGGTTTTCTAAGCGCGTGACCGTGTGTGTATGTGTGTGCGTGTGCGTGTGTGAGCGAGGGCCGAATACCAACGGACTGAACCCCGAGTGTGACAGTTAGCAAGGGCCGGTGAGACATTGGTCTCATCCCTGCCAGCCCATCACGTGTGAGTGTGTGTCGTGGCATCATCATATACGGGGCGGGTG
>CDMY01000425.1:0-54721 GCA_001179505.1 Vitrella brassicaformis | reverse complement strand
GGGGTGGGCGGGCGGGCGGGCGGGCGCGGGTAAGTCGTATTATGTAGCCAATGCCAATTGCTTTCTTTGTCTCTGTCACGTGACGTTTTGTGTGTCGCTGTTTGTTGCTATTTTTGCTTTCATGTTTCATTCATCCTTCATTCATGCTGTGTGTGGCCGGCCCACTATGTCCTCGACCATCATCGATGTGGCCCATGGATTTCATTTCTAACCGACGCATCTAGTCTGACAGACAAGACACCGGCGCGCGAAATTTTCCCATCAGACATTGCCTTTTCTGCTCCCTGCCTTCCTACCGTACTCTTCTCTCTTCAGGTGTGCATGCAATGTCGACTGACTCACTCACCCACTGGCTCTCCGTTCATTCCATTCGTGTCACCTAGTTATCTGCTACGCGCGATGCTGCTACCAAGAGGAGGGGGGCTGGAGAGAGGGGAGACAATGTGGGTGGGTGGCTGAATGTGACGGAGAGGGAGGGAGGGAGGTAGAGAGGGAGAGAGAGCTTCGTACAAAAGCTCCGGTCACTCCCTACTAACTACTTGCCCAGTGGCTGGGCTGGCTTTGGGTGGTTGGTGTCACTTGCTCGCTCTTGCTCACTTTTCCTCTCCTTTCCTTGCATTGCGTGGGTGTGTGCGTGCCTACTTTACCGTCGAATCGTTTATTCGTCAATGCGCATGATACTGATGGATGGATGGATGGCCAACAAGCGTCTCTCTCTTTGTCTTGATGGAAGCACACATGCAATCAATGCAATCAATGCATCCGTGTCTGTGTCCGTGTCCGTGTCCATGTGTATGTCCGTTTGTGGAAGCCTTCTTCTTTCGGCCGGCGGCGAGTCAGTCACTGCCCAAAGCGAAGAAAGAAGAGCCAAGGAGGGGAAGACAAGCAAGGGATGCAGGGAGGAAGGGGACAGAGGGAGAAAGCCTAGTCAGTCATTCAGTCAAGTCACCCAACCCCACCTAGTGGCATTATCAAGATAGGCGCTTAGTCGGTCGGTCTGGCTCTTCCTGCCTGCCTGCCTGCCTGCCTGCCTGCCCGTTCCCATCAGTCAGTCAGACGTCGGAGCTCAGCCAGTCGCGACTCTCACCAGACGCACAGGTAGACAGACAGGTAGACAGGTAGACAGAGAAGAGACCCCAACCACCACCAGCACAAACAACACGACAGCGAGGCAGCCACTGTCTTGTGCGCTGCGCGTGCGTGTTTCAACCACCCACCCCCTCACTTACTGGCCAGCGAATGCAGTGCAGTGATGCACGCAGCTTTGTGTCCGTGTCCGTGTCTGTGTCTGTGTCCGTGGACATGATCATCTGCATGGGATGGGTGGATCGATCGCTTGACAGCCGACAGAAGAACAGACAGACAGGCAGGTACACCGTCGTACAAGAATGGATGGATGGATGGCACCGAGTCAGGCCTGGCCTACGTGTGATAGATGTGATGTGACAATGACCCCACCACCACTCACTCACCCACTCGAGCGGGCGAACCACTGTAATTCAAAACGTGCGTATTTGGGTAATTCAATCCGCGAGTGGATGGATGGATGGATGGATGGGCAGACAAGTGGGCAGCTGCATGCTATGCATGGCCATTGATTGCCACAGATGGATGATAAGTGGGGGTGGTGCGTTTGCGCGGTGGGGTCTTGTCTTGCTCGATCTTTTCTGTTTGTTTGCTGAACCGAATCGAATGTGTTGGTTTGTCAGGCAGGTACTCCCTCTCTGTGTCCCTCTCTCCCTCTCTCACCCCTGTCCGTTGTCTCTCTCTTCCTGTGAGCCAAAGCTGCCTACTTTGTCAGCCTGTCTGTCCTCCTTCTCCTGGCTACTTGTCTGTCTGTCTGTCTGTCTGCGCGGCTTGCTCTGCGCGTCTCCGCCCCTCTGTCTGACCTACGATGCACAAAAGTGTATTTCCCCACTACCCACCCATCTCTCTCTCTCTCCCTCTCCCTGCACCATACCATCCCCCCGTGGACGTACGCAGGCAGGGCAGGCAAGGAGCTACGCGAGGTCGTCCTACCTCAAGGCAGGGGATTTTTGCGTTCAGGTTGGTCTGGTGTGGTGACTGGCTGCTGTCTTGTCTTGCTGTACTGTGGGGGCGCGGTCTACTTGCCTGTGTGTGGCTGACATGAATGAAGCAGCGTGCGTGGCGTTCACACCACCGTCCGTTTCGATCGACAGTCAACTTTTTGTAACACTACACCCGAGTGTGCGTGGCGTGGCGTGGTAGGTAAGGAGGGAGGGGAGGACAGGTACGGTACGGCAGGTACGTAAGTAACGAAGTGTTCCATGTCACCCATGCATGACACACCATCACCACACATACACACACACGGTACGGTTGCGTGATCAATGCAATGCCCGCAAGCATGTGTGTCCATCCATCCATACATCCATCCATCCACGCATCTTCCTGCAGTTTTGCCACACACACACACACATGGGGGGTAGGGATTGATACCATGAATGGCACACGGGGGAGGGAGGGAGGGTTGGATGGATCAGCCAGGCTTTGCCAGTCAATTGACGTACGTGACGTCGCACCCCACACCACACCACACCCACACCGCACTACAGTAAGGCCCATCTCTGTCTTGGCTCATGCCATGCCCCCCACCACACGACACAGACAGACCTTTATCAAGGTTATAAGCAAGGTACGGAAGGTCAGTTGTTTGTATGTTGCTGGTGGTTGAAGTGTGTGTGAACGGTGGCGGCGACATGACTGACTGACATGGATCTGATTGATGTGATGTGCAGTTTTCTGTCTTTGTTTCTTGGTCGGTTGCATTCCTCCCTCCCCTCCCGTGGTGCAGGTGCAGTGCTGTAATTGATCGATCGACTTACGGAAGGGATGAAAGAAAAGGTGTGTGTGTGTGTGTCTGTGGTGTGGGGAGGGGTGCGGGGTGCCCAAGATGTAATTACTCAAAAGACACACTACACTGCCCCTCTTCTCTCACTGCATGCGTGTCCGGCTGGCTGGCTGGATGGATGGATGGATGGTCTGTCATGTCACCCACACACGGACACACCCCCACCGGCCCTCTGCTGCACCCTCTCACCACGGAACCGCACTACCGCACCATTCATGGGTTCTTTCTCGGCCTCATTCTCTCCTTCGTGCGCACAGGGGCGGGGCGGGACGAGTCGGGTCGTCACTCGGTCGCAGTGATTTTTGCTCACACGTGCTATGCTCGCATCGACTCACCCGCAGCACATGGCCATCCCCATCCCGTCTTGTCATCCATCACCCGATCACGTCTTTCTCGTCTCATCTCATCCTTGGTTTCCTCGCCTTGCCTCGCCTTGCCTTGCTTTGGTTTGGTTGGTTGGTCGGCCTGTGTGTTGATTGGGTCCGCGCTCGCTCACTCTCTGTCTGGTTCATGTGGATGGATGGATGGATGGACGTGATCGCTGGGCCCTAGGTTGCCTCTTGCCTCTCCGTCCGTGTGAGTGAGTGTGCCCGTCTCGCTGGCTGTGTGTGGTGCTTGCTCTCGGCTCGGCCCTAAGACGATTGATTGTCGTGTGTGTGTGTTTGGGTTTGTGTTTGTGTGGGCGTGTGGCACGTGTGGCATGTGGTGGTGTGGGGTGCTGTTTGTTTTTCAACCAACACGTCGGTCGATCGGCCCGGTCCCTTCCTCCCTCCAGTCAGTCATGTCATCCCTGTCCAAGAAAGCGATCGATGCTCGTGTCGCTCGCTGACTGCCCGTGCTTGCCTTGCCTGACAGATGCCCCTGACTCGTCCGTCCGTCCGTGTGTGTGCTGTGCGAGGATAAGGTGAAGCAAAGGAAGGAATTGAAGTGTGCTGCCCGTGCGTCTCGTCTTTCTGTCTGCGTGTCGTGTGCTGCGGTCGGTTGGAAGAATAGGCCGGAGGGGAAGGGCTTGCAGAGCATTGCAGAGCATCGCATAGCATAGCATAGCATAGAATGGCACGTGCAAGCGGCAGCGCAGTCTACCATTCAATCAAGAGGAACTTTTTTCCTGATGGTGGTGGCAGTGTGGTGGTGTGGGTGCTGGTTGGTTGTGGTGACGTGACTGCATGCCGTGCGATGGATGGATGGATGGATGGCTGCGTGCTATTGCCAACCGAACGAACGAACGAACGAACGAACGACGGAACCAATCAACGCATATTCCTTGGAAGTTCATCCCATCGATCGATCAGTGTCTCTCATTCACTCGTCCACCCATCCATGCCATGCAGGCAGGCAGGCAGCGGCAGCCAGCTGAGCTTGTCTATCTCGCGAATTCTCCCTAGCCGCCCCTCACGCACTTTCGACCACCGCCCCACCCTGACCATCCC
Source organism: Vitrella brassicaformis (assembly GCA_001179505.1). Lineage (NCBI taxonomy): Eukaryota > Vitrellaceae > Vitrella > Vitrella brassicaformis. The sequence continues at coordinate 50,419 of CDMY01000425.1, read as the reverse complement.
CTATATCATTCGCCTCCTCGCCCACCTCGGCCCCTAGCCGTTCCAGGTCTGAAGCTGCTGCTGCTGCTGCAGGCGGCACGTCCCTCCTCGCTACGTCGGCGTCCGTGCCGAAGGGGCACTCCTCCCCCAATGGCAAAAAGCGACGCCTCCCCCGGCTGAACACCCCCGGGTCCTCATTTCCCCAACTGATTATGTCAGACGAGCGCTGCCACACGTACTGGCCACGGGGCGCCTTGGCCTTGTCGTCCAAGGCCCGTGTGGGGGCTGACACGATGTCGGGCCTTGCTGCAGGCAGACAGACAGACAGACGCCGATTGATTGACGCACACATCGTTCCATCCATATCCATCTCATACTCACTTGGCTGGGCGGTCCAGCCAATTATGTCGCCGTAGTTCTTCATCAACATGCAATGGATGGATGCACCACACACACAGGCAACAAACCTCATGAGTCCGTCCCCGTCCCCTCCGGTGTGCACCTGTGTGTGTACGTAGGCCCTCCCTCCCTCTCTCCGCCCCTCTCTCTCACTTGCATCGCCCTGGAAGTCCACTCCTTGCCGGCGCTGCCTGGCGGGGGAGAGGAGGTGCCTGGTGCCTGGGGAAGGCCGTCGTGGCCTTCGATGGCGAATGGCGGGGGACGGTAGTGGTGCAGGGCGTGCCGGCGGCCAGTGGTGGCACAGCCTCCCTCCTCCCCCACCTGCTGCTGGCCTTGATCGATGGCAAAGGGCGGGGGACGGTAGCCCTCGCCCTTGGTCGTGCGCGGTGCCGTGACGCCCACCTCCTCGCCCTCGCCCCTGACGCCCCATGAGAGGATGTTCTCAGTCGAATCGAAGGCGTTCTTGGGGGTCTTGCCGCCACACGCCGGCATCTGAGACGGATCTATCTTGGTCGGCGCTGATGCAGGCATGAGCTTGGCCCCTCCTGGCCCCGCACCCTCACCAGGCTCCAACCCAGCAGCGCTAGCCTCTCCTCCCTCGATCTCTGCGCCAGGTTTGGTCAGCACTCGCATGAAGTCGCGGAAGGGGACCGACTGGTGGAGGTCGTGCTGCCGGATGAGCTGCTCAAGCGGCGGCGTCACCGTCACGCCCAGCCGCTGCAGCTCGGTGCGGAAGACGATGGCGCTGATGACGCCGTCAACGAAGTCGGCGACTCGCTTGGTGACGGCCTCGTGGTCGGCGGCCGAGGGTATGGGCGACTGGTCCTTCACACCGTAGGGGACGCGGGGAGAGGGCTGCAGCATGGCCTTGTTGTAGATGCGGCGGCCGCTCTTGAGATTCTGATCGATGGATGAGTCAACAAATGAATGAATCATTCAACGAGCCAGTCGACAGACAGGATGATTGGTGTTTTGAACCTTCATGTGTAAGTGTGTGTGTGTGTGTGTGTGTGCTGACCTGGAAGTAGGTGTCATTCTGCCAGGTTATGGGGTCCTTGAACGAGGTCTGAGGGCGGTAGCGAGGAGGGCTCTGGCCGAGGACAACAAGGGAAAGAAAGAAGTGGCGTCAAAACCTCCATCCATCCATCCATCCATTCACCCGTCCCTCCACCTGTGCTGCGTACCGGCTGGCCGACAACATCAGCGGCATTGCTGCGCGTCTTGCGCTCGGTCACGTCATTGATCTGCAGGGCCGCCATGACCTTGCCGTAGCTGACAAATACACTCATGCTCATCTCATCGGCCACTCGCACTCACGAAGTATCCACACACTCACTCTCACGCTCACGCGCTCACACACACACTCAAGCTGTACCTCAGTGCACGGCTGGGGCCGTAAATGGTCAGCAGCCGGTCAAACTCCTGCGTCACGGGCACTCCCAACTCCTCTACCTTGGCACGAAACGTGGCGTCATCGATGGCGCCCCTGCACCGACACAAAAAGCACACACACACACAGGCCGCACCACACGACACACAAATGAAAGGTGCCCTGCCCCCCCGCGTGTTGTGTCGCTATGCTATCCCTCCCTCACCGATCCCACACTGCGAATATCTTCCTGATGTCTGGCGACTTGGCCGCCACGAGAAATCGAATGGCCTGCAAACAAACAGACAAACAGACAGACAGACCAGAGTGCGGAATCGAATATGTAAATGGGTCAACCAGACACATGTGAACTTAGTTAACTTACAGCGGGGTGTGTCATGTCGAGGTCAGGCGGCGCGCACCCCTGCAGGGGCGGCGATGTGCGGTCAAACACGTCGGCCTCGTCTAAATAGACTGGACTAATTGCATCCCGCGCAGACGAGCGGGCCGCCATGGGCTTCTCAGGTCTCACGGCGTCGAGCAGCGGCTTGTAATGGACATACCCGTCTTCAGTCACCACACATTGCTGACAGACAGACAGACAGACAGACAGGTGGGGAGGCAGCCGTCAGTGACGTCGGCGTCCTCATTCATTTCTCTCTTGCATGCAATGCGTACCTCCATGATCCCATCAACTTCCGCGCTCCCAAATTTCAACCCCAAGTTGTGCAGTGTCCTGGAGAAGGCCGAAGCCGACACGAGTCCTCGGTGATGCTTGTCATGCTCCTTCAGCGCCGAGCACAGGACGGCTGCGTGAGACCAGGGCGGACAGACAACAGCACATCAAGAGGGTGACGTGACGAGGAGGCCTGCATGCGTCAATGCTTCACACTGGCTTACTTGCAATGCTCGAGGGGTGTGTCTTGAAGCGGTGCAGGCGCTCGCGGGGCGACAAGTCCATCCTTTAGGCGTCTACGGCAGCTGTACAGAACGCAGCGAGGCGGGGGTGGGCTGGGGGGTGGGCACGGGGTTAACTCAAGAAAACGCGCATCGGCACGAGGAGTCCATCAAGAAGCGAGGCGCGTGGGCAGCAAAGTATGCAGCTACAGGGCCTCACCTCGTACATTCACCAGCTCGCCTCATTTGAAACGTTTATTATCGACCCAGCTCGCCTCATTTGAAACGTTTATTATCGACCCTAAATCACCAATTGTAAATACCGCTTTGAGATGTTCGTTCGTTGAGATGGATAGCAATGGATAGACGCGAACAGGCCGGCGTCGCCTCATATGAGGACATCGATCTGTCGTCCGAGCACCCCCCACCCGCCGATTCGACAGCCGCTCCCGAGAGGGAGTCCGCGCCGCAGAAGAACGAAGATGAGGAGAAGGAGTTCTGCCTCAAGGTCCCTGATGACCACAAACGGCGCACACACAGCCTCTGGGCAAAGTTCTTGGTGAGCCACACGCTATACGCACCTGCATCGACAATGAATGCAGTATGGCATATGCATGTGTGGCCTATGGCAGGCCAACCTGCTTTATTTCGGAGTGTCGCTTGGGATGACCCTGTTCAACAAGTGAGAGGGAGATGGATGGACTGATCTGGTGCACTGATGTGCTGCCCCTGCCGCTGACGTGTGGGAGTGAGGGAGTGTGGGCGTCTGTCTGTCTGTCTGTTCGTGTTGGCAGGGCGGTTTTGACTACGTTCCACTTCCGCTTCATCAACGTGCTGCTGCTGTGCCAGAACGTGCTGAGCATAGCGGTGCTGGAAGGCCTCAAGGCCCTCAAGCTCATCGACTACCCCCAATGGGAATATAAGCGGGCATGGCAGGTGGGCTGGGCGTCTACACACTGAGTGAGTGAGTGAATGGGCGAGCAGTGTAGTCATCTGTCTGGGTGTGGTGTTTGCCGCTGCGCTGCGTTGCCTGCTGTCAGGTTCTGCCCCTGTCGCTCTACAACTTTTTGCGCATTATCACTGGCCTAGCCGGCCTGGCCTATCTGAACATCCCGACGAATAGCGCGCTTCTGCGGGTGGGGACGGTGTTCACCCTTATGTTCGAGTACTTGGGATTTGGCTGGACACCCACAGCCACCGTGACCATTTCCGTCGTTCTGCAAGTACTGACTGAATTCAATGCACACGCAGGGCAGGCAGTGTTTGGCCACTGCACTGCACTGCACGCTGTACCACTCTCTCTGTGTTGGTCACTCTTGTGTCTGTTTGCGTCCGTCCGTCCACTGCTTGCCTTGCAGGTAGTTGGGGCCTTCGTCGCGAGTTGGAACGACATGTGTGGACATACCGCACCGCACACAGACATCCGCACCCACTCGTCTCGTCATCCATCATTGTCACTCACTCTTTCTTTGTACGTATGCAGGTATCTGACGTTCGAGGGCGTGTGCTTCGTGCTCCTATCCAACGTCTTTGCGGCGGCATACCTGGTGGAGATGAAGCGTGACCTCGAGGCCATCCCCCACCCCCGTCCAAAGGCAAAGCAGGGCGGCCCGGCGGGGGAGGTGTACAGCCTGATGATATACCAGTCCCTCACCTTCCTGCCCCTCCTTATGCTATGGGTCATGGTCACTGGGGACGTCGCCAACGCATTACACTTCTTCACGACCACCCTCACGCCTCGCTCCGTGGAGTTCGAGCTGTGTTTCTGCTTCGCCCTTCTGCTGGGGGCCCTCCTGGTCTTCTCATCGATGGTCGCCAACCAGTACACCTCCCCCCTCACCGTGACTGTCACATCCAATGTCAAGAACATCTCAGCCGACCTCTCGGGCATGGCCCTTTTCCCCGACGTGACCATCACTCCGGTGTATCTGCTGGGGCTGGCTGTGTCGGTGGTGGGTGCGGTGCTGTTCTCGGTGAGCAACGCGTTGCGAGTGAGTGAGGATGGCGACAGCGACACGAGGGCGGAAGGGGGAGGGGAGGACGAAAGCAACACCAGTGCGAGCAGCCAGGACGCTGCACAATCCTTATTTGGGGCGGACGTGTAGACAGAGAGGGGGGGAGAGAGGCAGGGGGAATTAGTTAATTGAGGGCGTGTGTATGTGTCTGTAGGTAGAATACGGCCCTCCGTCTGTGTGATGTGGGTCTGGCAGAATGTGAATAGACATGATGTGGCTGTGTGTGGCTGTGCAGAATTCAGGACAGGTGTCGCATACTCACGTCATCATTGAACAATCAATCAATTGTACATACAGCAAATGGAACACGTCCACCACACAACCCAATCAGCACCACCACCACCACTCACTCAATGAATCAATCAAAACGTCACATCAGCCACTCTGACCCCATCGCCCTCCATGCACGCCCTCAGAGCCCCCTCGACGCACCTCGCAAAACTCGCTATTCTCTCCTTTCCATAGCCAGGCCCATAGCTGACCGTCACGTGCATCCGCCCACCCGCCGCAAACGCATGTAAAGCCACGTTAGGTCTCGCGTGTTCACGAATGTTAGCGCCGCCCACAAAGAGGGCGTCCCGCACAGTCAGGGGGCCGTATGTGCCCTCGACAGGCGTCTTGCCGATCGATGAGGCAAAGAGAGTCGTCTTTGGGAAGGGGTCCTGGTTCAATAACAGGCGGAAGAACCGCAATGGACCATCGCTGTCGGTCTCGCTTTGGATTTGCCGCTTGACGTCGGCCGCGAGATGCCACAGAGAAGCGGACTCGTCAGCCAGGTCGATCGACACCCAGAGGCCCCCACCGCCGACAATGCACTCGTCTGAAGTGACTGGAGGGTCATAAGTCAGCAGAGGGCGCATCTGCACACAAGGAACGACGCCACACGTCGACAGAGTGCATCTGCGCCTTGTTTCGTCTTCTCACCTGATACGCCAGCATAGCCACTGCCTTGGTCGGCTTCACTGCTGCTGGGTCTGCCTCAGTCATCGCTCGGTTGGCTTTGTGCACGGAAATGAGACCAACCACCGTCAGAAGGGCCTGGACAGACGCCGCGTGCTTCCTCGCCCGCTGCAGCAGCTCAGTCGTCTCCTGACAGACAGACAGACAGACAGACAGCCCCCCCACCGTCAATGCAGCCACGCCTTCTCATCCCCCACTCCACCCTGCGCACCTCTGGTGTGAACGCGATGAACTTGCCCTTGATTGCCTTCTCATCGTCGGACATGGTAGCGACGTCCATCTGATCGGCCGCCAGCGGGGCCTCACACTTGGCAGCCATCTGAGGTTCCGCCATCAGGACGGCGACGGGCGGCGGGTCGAGCGAGAGGATCTTGCCGATCGGCAAATCTGCACATGGGTCGCGGAGCGGCAGTGGCGTCACAGGACGCGAGGGGTCAGAGAGGAAGGAGAGAAGGTCGTGCATCGCCGCGAAGGCACCGGGACCGTCAATACCTGAGGTGACGAAACATACCACAACAAGGTAAGGTTGCCCAGGTGTGGTGATGGGTGGCCAACTTACAGCAGTGGTGAATGGATAGGAAAATGCAGCTGATCAGCGACGATTCGCTGCGCGAGGTCCACAGCTGCGCGAACACCGTTGAGGCCGAGAAATCTGCCAACCAAAGAGCATGCCACATGCACATAAGTCGCCAACGTCACCACCTTGACCATCTGCTCTCTGGTCACCCACCCTTGACAAGTGCGGCGAAGCGAAGGAATTGGGCCTGCCACTCCTCCCGACCCACGGGCCTGCCGCTTTCATGGGTGCATTCTTCAAGCGGCATTGCAGCATCCCTCTCCTCCAGCCGCCACTTGCTGTCCTCACCCTTGATCAAACGGGCCCGGAAGAACGGGTGGCGCTCACCTGTGTGCAAAGACTCACACAGATGGACAGGCAGGCTGGTCTGCTGGCTCGTGCTACCTGCTTTGCGTAGCGCATCCGTGAGTGCAGATGGCGTGATGGGTTCAGGCGACTCCAACACGACGCCAACATTGATGACGAGACCCATCGACGCCTGCAGCGTTTCGTAGAAGCCGAGATCTCTCATGATCAGTATCAGAACGCATCGGAAGGAGGCCGATCCACGCGAGCTAAGATTCCAAGCTCGCAGGAAGACAGGAAGAAGTCCGCTCTGCCGTACCCTTAACCTGTCTTGACCCCTTTCTCTGCGACTGTTTGAGCCATCATGCCAGTCAAGAAGGAAGCGAAAGGCACGGAGGACAAGAAGGCGCTGGGAGGCAGCCCCGAGAGCCCCAAGGCCAACCCCGAGCACCTCTTCAAGTTCGGGGCATCCAGTGACGCACACCACACAAACGTAAACCACTAGACAGCCAAAAGACAGCCACGCCCAGGAGGACGGACTGTGGTGGCTGTCTGTCTGTCTGTCTGAGACAGCTTGCGAAGGTGGGTGTCCTGGTGGGTGCCTCCATCGACGACCTGACGAGCGTCGACCAGCCCTCGCCCGCCGTGGTGGCCGATGATGACGAGAGCGGCGCCTTCATGTCGTTCCAGAGGGAGGGCGAGGCACACCCCCACGATCACCCCCATCGACGGCGGGGCAGTGTGGAGTACATCAATGTGCAGAAGAATATGGAGGAGCGGGTTAGGAAGGCTAGGTACTCTGCCGACTATGACGCTGCGGAACTGAGATTCGAGGTGAGCATTTTGCCCGTGTGTGACGAGACATTTCATCTCTCTCTCTCTCTCTGTCTGTATGTGGGCGTGACGTGTGTTTCAGAGCTCTGTGGCCCTGTGTGCCGAGAAGACGCTGAGAAAGAAGGACGAGAGGGACCTCATCAAGATGGCAGAGTGGTGAGTGAGCAACCTTTAGCGGGGATCATCAAATCGATGCAGTCAATGGTCCTTCCAATATCTGTCTGTCTTGCCTTCCTTTCAGCGGCAAGCTCAAGGGCCGCGAGGTCGAGATGAAGGAGAAGGAATACGTGCGCCACCAAGAGTCAGGAGACTTCGAGTACGTCCAGTCCACACACCAAACACACACACACCCTACACACCGCCTCCCATCCGTCACTCGTGTCTCCCCCCTCCCTTCCCTTCCCTCTCTTCCCCCCGGCATCCCATCTCATCCCTGTACGTGTCTTGTCTGTCAGTGAATATTTGGAGAAACAGTACGGCATCCAGACGTCCCACGACAACCTGGACCCCGCTGGCATCACAACAAAGCAGCGCCGCGCCAGCATGCTGGCCATTGGGGCGCAAGGCCGCCGCAACTCTGCCGGCTCCCTTGCCGTGCAGCGGAGGAACTCTGCCATAGGGCTTGGGGGCGGCGGGGCGGGCGTCATGGGCCGCCAGAGGGTGGGGAGCGAGCAGCTGGCATGAGACGGGGGATGAGAGAGAAAACAAGAGATATAGGGACCAGCAAAAGGGGCGTGGGCGCGGTGTGTGTGGGGGGGTCGGTGGGTGGTGGTGGTGGGTGGAGTGATTGATTGATCGTCAGTGGATGGCACGGGCGAAGCAGCTCGTCTGTTCGTATACTTACACTCGGCATGGCACACACTGCACTTGTACCCACACGTGTGTATAAGCACGGGATGCATGGATGGATGGATGAGTATTTTTGCTCCGCTTCATGCACCATTTGTTCAAGCGTCTTTTCCCCCAATTTTTCTCCCTTACTGCGCTGGGGTGTGCCGTGGGAGAGAGGCAGGTGACGATACATTGCCTACGACTGCACTGCACTGCCATGTCTGCTTCCGTTTCAATGCAATACTTTACGTGAGAAAGGATTGTCTGCATCAACAGGAATAAGCTGCCCGGGAGGGGGATATCAGCACTTCAAGTGTGGAAGGTATCGATCAACTGTCCGTCCATCCGTGTCGGTCAGCAATCAATCAGTCAACAGCCTACACAAAAAATCGCTCTCTGTCCTTGCTGAGAGACTCAAAAACACTCCTCACCTTCTTTGCTACTGTACACTACGTGTCCCGCCTGTATGCGCGGCGAGGCCCCTCCACATCACATTCATCCACACACGAATCGGCACTGAATGAATTATGAAGTCGCTGATCGATTCAAAATGTTGCATTCACCAGAAAGATCACAGCCTTTGCTGTACAACAACAAGACAATAGATAGGTGCCACGCCTCGCCGCCTCTAGCGAAAAGCTCAGCGCCCCTCTCTCTCTCTCTCTCTCTTTTTTTTCCCACCCATCAACAAACTCACCACCCACCCCTCCCTCCCTCCCTCCCTCCCTCCCACCCGTCACACGCTCACACCTCTTTGTTAAAGTACTGTTTGAGCAGCTGGGGGGTGGGAGTGTCTGCCAGGGGGATGGGCGACCTCGACTTGTCGATCTGCACGCGCAGCACGGGCCTGTCGGCCTTCCAGCCGTTGGAGTAGACGTGAGGCAGGTAGGCGCGATACGCTGGCATGAACCGGTCGACGAAGTCGCCCACCTGCTGGTCGGTCATGCCGGGCTTGCCGGAGCTCTTCATCGCCCTGAGGGAATAATGAAGACACAGACAGACAGGTGGGCGAGATGCATGCCTGCCGTGTGTGGTGCCCTTGTCTTACTGCTCTTGCTCCAGCCGCCAGTCGTAAACCCACTTGGGATCGCCGATCTGATGACACCAACACACAGCACACACAACGCTGTCTGAGACGGCTCGTGCGTATGGCTGCCTTTGTTTGAGTCATATGACTGACTACCTGGATGGCAATCCACGCATCCATCAGCTCGTCCCACTGCTCATAGCCTCGCAGTAGTCTGAACGACACACAAAGACAGGCAGCACACACAAGAGGGGCCATTCCCTTTTAGCGAAAGGTAGGTGACCCATGCCACCACTCACAAGAGGCCCCCCGTGCACCGCACCTGTTGACGAGTTGGAGGTTGGGGTCGCCGTCGAGAGCTGGGTCGTCGTCACTCAGCGGCGGAAATCCGAACATCCAGCCCTCACAGAGCACCACGTCCACCGGCCCCTCGACTGTCGGCCACTGCCCCTGAGGGGCCCGGTCGCCCCTGCCTTCACGTAGCGACTTGTCGTAGCGAGGGACGGCCACACTCGTGCCCTTCTTGGCGCTCTGCAGCCGCATGAGAGTGTCTCGACCCAGCGGCAGATCGTGGCTGCCCGCATTGCCGCGATACCTGCACGTCAGACAGACAGACAAGAGGAAGGAGTGGATCGGTGTGAGCTGAGCTGCGTGTGGCCGGCGTGTGCGATTGCGTAAGTACCTGAGAAGTGGGTTGTCGGGGTATGCTCTGGCGAGCTGCTCCTGCTCCTCGCCAGTGAGGTAGAAGTCGTCGATGGAGACGACAGTGCACGTGAGGCCCTCCTGCTCGAAGAGAGTCTGGTGCCAACACACAAGATAGATAGATACACAACAAACAAAGAGTGAGTGCCACTCGCTCTCATTTTATGCCTGTTCGTCTGTCTGTTGACCGACTGACCTTGAGGAACGTGACGAGTGTGGTCTTGCCGCACCCCTGCGGCGCACTGAAGCCCACCAAAAGGGCCCCCTCGCCCTTCATCGGCCGGCCTGCCGTCCCGACATCCCCACCTGAAGGGGCCGGGGCCGCTGGAGCCGCCGTCATCTGCAATCCACCCGCCTCCCTCTTGCGCTTGCAGAAGCTGTGGATCCAAAAATAGACCGGTAGGTAGTAGTGGAATATGCGGGCTGCCTGGGCGGTCGACAGGGCCGACCACTCGTAGCCCAGGTCGTCTGACAGCAGCTTGCCCCTGTCCATCCACTGCGGCAGCTCATCGGTCAGGGAACCGACCGTTGGGGCGACGAGGTGGAACAGAGGGCCCTCCTCAATGTACGACCGCACGGCGGTGCTGCTGTACGTGTTGAGCGGCTCAGCGACAGTGTCGATGGTGCTCGATCTGGATCTCGTCAGCCGCCGATAGGCATATGGTTTGGGAGCCGTGTCGTGGTCCTCCATCAGCCAACCAAACGCAGCATCCATCTTGCCAGGGAACGGTGTGCCTGGTGGACCACAAGAAAGAGATGCCAATGACTGACGCGTACGATGAAGGCATCCATCTTTCCCTCACCTCGGATCTCAGGGCTTTGGTGTCCCATCGATTTCCCAATCCTGGAGGGTCTGCTCGGAGGCGTGAAAGAAGGCCGAACTTCCGTCGAAGCGCACCGGATGCACGCTGCGAGCAAGGCCAGCCCGGCGAACCACAGCATCTTTACGCAGAAGCTTCCGCCACCTTCTTTCTTTGAGCTCGCATGGGGAAATGGAAGAGGAGGAGCGCACGAGCCAAACCGCCGCTTCTGCGAGGCATTCAATTCTTGCCCTTGTGGCCCAATCCATTGATGTGATTGACCATCGGAAGAGTGTCGCCGTGATTGGCGCCGGAGCAGGTATGCTCTGGAATTGTTTGTCTGCCCGTGTCGTGTTGTCTGTATCTTTCTTTGCCTGTTGCAGGTGGGCTTGTGGCAGCCCGGCATCTCCGTGACGCCGGCTTCGCTGTGCGCGTCTTGGAGTCATTGGGTCAGGTCGGCGGCATATGGGTGTACGGCGACCGCTCGGTCATGTATGATTCGCTTAGCACCAACATACCCAAGGAGATCATGGGCTTCAGCGACGTCCCCTTCGACCCATCCCTGCCCTCCTTCATCAAGCACACAGACGTGCTCAGCTACCTGCAGGCATACGCCGACCGCTTCGCCCTCCGTGACTCGATTGCCTTCAACACGACTGTCCACTCAGCCGAGTACGTGGCAGCTGGCAGGGAAGGCGCAGCGGTGGAGGGCGGCTGGCGGATCAACGGCGAGGAGCGGCTGTACGACGCTCTAGTGGTGGCGAATGGGCGTTACAACAAGCCGCGGTATCCGAGACTGATAAAGATGGGGTTTCGTGGGCCGTCTACGCACTCGAAATACTACCGCGAGCCGTCAGCATACGCCAACCAGCGGGTGCTTGTGGTCGGCGGCAGCTGGTCGGGATCGGGTACGCCCATACGTGAATGAACCTCCCACAGTCATATCAGAGGCGCCTGTCCATCTAGGTCGTTCTTTCCCTGTCCCTCCTCTCGTGTGTGGCAGATTTGGTGTGGGAGCTCAGCAGCGTCGCGACTACCGTTGTGTGGTCGGGCACGCAATTCACAGACGCCGACACAGCGGCTGACCTAGCGGCCAAGCTGCCAGCCAACGTGCGTTTGGTGGGCCGCACTGAAGGTGTCGAGGAGGACGGCCGGTACATCAGCGTGGGGAGCGACGGGCGGCTGGTCACCAGCACCGACACAATCGATGCCGTCATATGGGCGACGGGATACACATACGGTATGGTGGGTACAAACGAGCAGGCCACTGCGGCACGGCACACTATTATTTATTGTGGTGTTGTGTTGTACGTACGACATTCAGATTTCCCGTTCTTCGCTCCCGGGAGCGGGCTGATCCCGTCGGGCACAGCGGATGACCCACAGTGCCTGTTTGACGCCCTCCACCTGCACGTGTTCCACAAGAGCCACCCAGCCAGCCTGTTCTTCGTGGGGCTGCCATTTGGGACCGGCGGGTTCTTCTTCTGCATGGAGGTGCAGGCCAAGGCTATAATCGCCGTCCTCAAGGGGCAGGTCTCGCATGCGGTATATATAGTTGATTGATTGCACAGATACTCACACACACGGGTGTTCGCATGTGCCTGCTTTCTGTCTGTCTGTCTGTCTGTCTGTGGTGTCCGTTTCAGGAGCTGGCGGCTCTGCCGAGGTTCCCGCACCACTACACGCCCGCCTGCTACTGCGCGCTGCTCGAGATGATCGCCCAAGGCAGACATGAGTCCTTCCCCCACACCCACAGCCACAACGGCAGTAGCGAAATCATCACGGCCGACCCCGATGCCCTGCAGCTGCCCCCGCACATTCTTCTGCGGAAGCATCTGCACATGGACACGACGCTGTCGAGGAAGAGGCTGCCCGGCAGATATAGGGAGAGGAACTATCACATCGTCATGAGGGAGGGAGGGGAAGGGGAGATGATGGCTTGGCAAGTGACCGAGCCCGTAGATAGAGTAGTGTGATGGAATTGAAGGGAGGCGTGTATTTGTCGTTTGGTGCTGGCGGGGAGAGAGACCCTTTTTCGTAGGTCGTCGGTGTGGTCTAGGTACCTGGTGGTTGGTGGTTCTGGCTGTGGTGGCTCGCGCTGTTTGTTGCGCTGGGCGGCGCAGAGCGCCAATTGGCTCGTCGGCCTTGTGTGTGTGTGTGTGTGTGTGAGAGAGAGAGAGAGAGAGAGACAGAGAGAGAGAGAGAGATTGTGTGGCGTGTTTGTGGACTGGATATCGGCGTGTGTTTCCTCTGCGAGTTCGTGCGATGAATGGATGGATATGTGCGGACTCGTCTGAGTGATGAATGGATGGATTGAGATCCGATTTGCCTCACATCGCCATCCGGCCATTCATTCAGTCAACATGAATTTGTCCATGAATCCAGTCAGTCAGTGTGTCGTCTACTCCTCGATCTACTCTACAGTCTCAGACTGTCTGTCTGTGTCAGTCGGTCGGTCTGTCTGTGTGAGGGCAGCTGGCTCAGGCTCAGAGGTACCAGGGGAAGGTGGCGAGGGCGTCTGTGGGCGTCTTGAGCTGCAGATTCTCAGCCACCTTGCGAGCACACACCTCGGCCATCTTGACCACCGCTGGCACACGAATCGGACCTGACCGATAGACATTCACACACACACACACACACACAGAGAGAGAGAGAGAGAGGGTGTGTGTGTGTCTGTGTGTGGCACTGATTGATTGGTTGGTTGCTGACCGCTCCAGTTTTGGTACATGGTGCTGAGCTGCATGGTCAGGTTGATTGTTTGGTCGACGTCGAGGCCCCAGCGATCCATGTGCAGCACCTCATACCTGTTTGTTTGTTTGGTTCCACACACACAGGCAGAGCAAACACACACACACACACACAGAGCGTGTCTCTCCGCCTCTCTGTCTGTGTGTCTGTGTGTGTGTGGTGGTCATTCACTTGGTGGGTGTGATGGTGCCGCTCGTGACCTGCTGATGGCAGCCGTACCAGACGTACAGAGCGTCGTCGGCAACACCTGATTGCAATCCACCCACACACTCCACTCACACACAGCAGTCACCTCAGCCCCCACTCGCTGATTTACCTTTGTCGAAGACGGAGAGGGGCGGGGGGTTGGACAGCTGGTTGCCTTTTGCCGTGGCGAACCTACACACACACACAGAGAGAGTCACGTTGGTGTCTCTCTCCCTCTCCCTCGCTCTCTCCGTGTGCCCGTGTGTGTGTGTGTGTGTGCCCGGTGTTGGTCTGTTGTGTGGTGAGTATGACGGCGAGCTCTGGTTGCTTGTCGCCGCAGGCCTGCTCGAGGCCGGTCTTGATGGCGGGAATCTCGTACTCGGTTGCAGCGACCTTCTGCCCCTCGCCCAGGCCCGTCCGATATATGACGATGCGCTTGACGCCGATGTTGTTGCGCTGCTCGAACGTCTCACACGCACCTGATTTGATTATATGCACAGAGAGAGAGATGCACTGTGGATGTGATGTGTGGGCTTGTGATGTGTGTGGATACGAGAGATGAAGTTGGTGAATGCTCCGGCCAGGTCCATCTCAGACGAGTACACCTGCGACACTGTTTTCACACACACACACAGACAGACAGAGAGGGAGAGGGAGAGGGGTGTGTGCGGCTGTGTGTGGTTTACTTGTGAAGTGCTCGATGAAAAGGTCGTCGACCGTTGCACACAGCGACACGATCGTCGAATCTGCACACACACACACACACGTGTCTGTCTGTCTCTGTCCTTTGTTTGTGTGGCCTCGACTCACTGACTGACCTTTGCTCTTGCGCGAGTCGACGCCGATGGCCATCAAGGGCTTGCGCCCCTTGACGTTGAGCCCCCACGCAGCGCCGCCCACCTTGCACACGATCTACACACAGACACACACACACACACACATGGATGGATGGATGTGTGTGTTGGTTGACCTGACCTGCTGGACGACCTTTTGACAGGCTGTTTGCCACTTGTTGCTGGCCAGCGTCTTGCTCTGCACGCACTGCGCCACACACGCACACTGGCTGCCCTCGCACGTCAGCAGCTGCTTCAACCCCTAAACACACACACGCACACACGCACACAGTCGCGTCGTTTCTCTCTCTCTCTCTCTCTGTGTGTGTGTCTGTGGTGTGTGTGTGCTGTGGTTTGGTTACATACGTTGTAGAGTTGTGTGACGCTTGTTGTCTTCCCTTTGGAGTTGGGGAGGAGGCAGACCACGCACTGCGCTCCGCTGATTTCCTTGACGAGGGTCTGGTGGTCGGCCAACATGGCGCTCAGCGACTGGTTGATCAGCCACTTGGGCGCCTCCCAGTCGCCCATGCCGAGTGCTAAACACACACACATCCACACACACACACACACATGAGATGAGTGGGCTTGGTGGGCGTGTGTGTGGACACACACCACATGCAGCATTGTAGATGTCACGCGCCATTTTCTGCGCTTGTTGGGCGTCGCTCTTGTCGGCCAGCACAACCCACTTCTCGAGCTTGATAGGCTTGAGGCAGCCCTTGGGAATGAAGTTGAACGAGTCGCCGCGCAAAGCATTGCCACCTTGTAAATGGTTGACACACACACACAGACCCACCAATCCATCCATCCATCCATGTGTGTGGCTGTGTCGCTGACTGTTCTTGAGTGTGTCCTCGTTCTTGCCCTTCCTCGGCGCCTTCAGCGTCTCGAGCGTGTTGGGGCGGTCGTAGTACTGACCACACACACACACACACGTGTCTGTGGCGCTGTGTGTGTGAGTGTGTGGGTGCGGTGTGGGTGTACGCGGAACGAGTTGACGTTGTCTCCGTCGTTGAGCTTTCTGCCCGTGACTTTCTCCTTGGCGTCGCATATCTCGAGCTTGAAGCGGTCCAGCACGGCCTTGGCGTTGGGATTGTCACGCAGCACCTCGACGAACCGATGAGCACGCTTCAGACGATCGTCTACACACACACACACACACACACATATTCATCCATGAGATGGATAGATGTGGCCTCTCTCTCTCTGCGTGTGTGTGCGTGTGGTCTCTCTCGCCCACCAGGAGTCATTCTGCACGATTTGCCAACTAGATCGTTGATCAAGTGGTCGTTGCGAATCGTACTGACCATACACAGAGACACAGAGAGGGATGCGATGCCAGACAGCCCGCGATGTGTGTGTGTGTGTGTGTGTGCGTGTGTGTGGGTCTGTGGGAGGGGGTCACACACTCACTCGTCGAGTCCGGTCAGCGTGACGCACTGCACGGGGAGTTTGATGGTGCGGATGACGACCTCCTCACGCTTCCCCTCGCTGTTGGTGACCTTCTTGCGACGCTCAGATACAACTGCACACACACACAGACAGACAGACAGACAGACAGACGTGTGTGTGGGTCACACTGACAGACTGACAGACTGACAGACTGACCGAGTGGCTGGCGGGGCTGGCACTCGACCCCATAACGAGTCAGGAGGTACTCGGCTATGGAGGTCTCGTTGCCGCTCGAATCGACGAACTTGGTCTCAGGCGTCTCGTCAAACTCAATCTGGCACACACATAGACACACACACACAGAGAGAGAGAGAGACAAGTGAATTGCCGTGTGTGTGCTGTCTCGCTGGGTGTGGTGTGCTCTACTCTGTCGATGCAGTAGAGCGATCTGCTGCGGTTGTTGGCAGGCCCCGACTCCTGCACACACACATACAAACACACGGACAGACGTGTGTGTGTGTGTGTGTGTGTGCACTTTGTGCGTGCGTACGTATGAGTCATGACGCGACGGCCCTTGTACTTATCGTTGATGTGTTCTTCGAAGGTCAACGTTCCCGTTCGACTGAAACCTCGCTGCATTACCCACACACACACACACAGAGGGATGATGGGATGGAAGGATGAGTGTGGTGTGGTGTGTTGATTAAACCTGCTCGTTTTGGATGACGGCGAGCAGCGTCTCGTTGTGGACTATGCGGTGCGTGAGGTCGGCCTGGAGGTAGAGGGACTTGCCAATCTGCTGGATGGACGTGAAGTAACCTGACAACCAACCAAGCAAACCAAGACAACACATCCATCCATCCATCCATCTGTGTGTGTGTGTGTGTGTCACCTGGGAGCAGGAGCATCTCTTTGCTATTGTTGGGCCCGTACTTGACTCTGCTGAGCTGCTCGGGCGCACGCTCGCTGCACATGTTGGTGAGGAACCCGTGACGCCCGATGAAGTCCATGTGCAGCTGGCCCTGAAACACATACATACACACACACACACACACAAAAACAGGAGAGATATTCATGTGTGTGTATGTGATGTGGTTGGTGTGGGTCACCGACTCACCAGAGCCTTCTTGAGGGCTACGTTCATGTACTGGATGGCCTCCTGCGACAAGTCGTCACCGCGCAGCACCAGGTCGTGCTTGAACGCCAACTGAACCGAAAACTGCACACCACACCACACCACACACCAATGACATGGCCGGATGGGCCGATCCATCCATCCCCAACCTCCCCTCCCGTCGATCTGTCTGTGTGAGTGTGTGTCACTTATTTACCGTCTGCGAGTTGCCCTGGATGGTTGAGTCGACCGACACGGTCTGGTTGGGCGTCAGGCTGTGCGGCAAGGTCACGAAAACATTCATGCCCTGATGCAGAATGGCCCCGACCTTCGCACCATCAGCAACCAACGCGTTCAGAATCTGCACACACCACACCACATCACACCATCCATCACACCCCTCCATTCATCCCATCATCCCTCTCTGTGTGTGCGTGTGTGTCACAGTACCGGTTCCTGGGCGTTGTAGATGACCTTGCGCACCTCGCTGACATTGGTGATGGGCGGCGTGATGTTGACGGCGTACACCTGGATCTTGACCGACTCGTCCACCTTGAGGTTGAACAGGTTGGTGTGGGCGTCGACCGAATTGCCCAGTGAACAGAAGGAAGGACGCACCACCGCACCGCTCGGATCCGTCATCTCACCAACAAGCAAAGCAATGAGTGAGGGACGGACGGACGCCTTCAGTCAATCACTCAGCAGAAATATCAGTCTAAGCCGAGCGAGACAAGGAACCGAAGCAGACGAGCGAACTGACCGAGGAAAAAACAGAAAAATGGCAGCGCGATTCCGATCGATCTGTAAATTCACTTCGTAAGCGTGTCGATCCGCTCCTACAGTGTGTGAACGAGGTCGTTGGGCGGTAGGCTTGGCCGTTGGCGCACTGATACTGGTCGTGCAATGAACTTGACTCTGTGCTGTCTGGGTCGCATCACGCACATGGCAGCTGATGAATTAGCATGAAGCACAAGAAGCGCAGGAACGTATGCACACCCAGCCACGGGCCCAGCCAGTCATGATCAGTCAGTCAGTGAGTCTGTCAGCTAGTGAGTCAGCCACTCACGAATATCCACACCACGCCACGAAAACACCGGTCGCACCAACCAGCTGCACACATCGTCTGTCTGTGTCGTTGTCCGTGTCGAGTAACTGCTCTTCAGAAAACGGTGATGAGGACGAAGCAGGTGTAGAGGAGGCAGATGGGGTAGGCCACCAGGTACCGCTGGTGGTGCATCAGTAGCGCCTGCATGCACACAAGCAATAACAGGTATTAGCGCCGGCTGCTCCTTATGGGGTGTCGTGTGTCGACTGACCGTTTCGAAGAATCTGGATGCTGTCGCCGTGCACCATATGATGCAGAGGGGAGACAAGATTGTACCCAACGTGCCCCTGACACACACCACACCGCACCACACCACACACTCGTCAGCCGACGAAAGGGCGCAGTGGAGCGTGTGCGAGTCACCTTAGCGAGAAGATGATGGAGATGGCGGCCAATCCAACAACAGGCAGCAAACCGTAACCTGCACACGTGAATGCGGGCAGAAGAAAGACAGAACATGTGGACATCATTCCACGTGAGCGCTCACCCAAAATGCTGGCCGTCCGGAACACATCGATCGCTTCTTTCTGCCACACACACAGACATGGCCAGCGGCCATGTATTCCCTCTGTCTCGATCGGCCTCTGTGCCTGTTGACGTACCTGGCTCATGAGGTTCAGCAGCAGGTAGGTCCCCAGACAGCCAGTGATGCCCAAGCCGTAGATGTACCCAAAGTGGATCTTACCAGACTGACACACACGAGGGGAGAAGGGAGGCGTTGAGTGCATTGCCGCATGTTCTGACGGCTTACGAATAGCAGGCAGAATCCCAGTGCTAGTGCAATCACCAGAGGGCCACACATGTCACAATCGACCAGTAGGTCGTGATCCAACCTGAACACACAAGCAGCGCATAGATGTGCCATGGACATGACACGCAAGCTGGGTGTATGTCTGCATACTTTTGGAAGAGAAGGACGGATTTGATTCGCTTGAAGATGTGCTCAGGGTTGATGCCCAACTCTGACCAACAGTGCATGTGCAATGCCCGTGGACAGACGCACAATGTCTGCTTTGGTGGTTCCATCATCGCGAGTGATCGACCTTACCCTCTAGCAGCGGCGGTTCGTCGACAAAGTCCTCCTCCTCAGGACCTCCCACAGCGCCCATCGGACCCATGCTGCCCATCCCGCCGCCGCCCATGCCTTGGTCCATGCTCCCGCTCTGATGACCAACATCCCAACGTCCCAACCACACACAGATCACTGATTCGGCCTGCCTCCCTGCCATCTTTCTTGTCTGCATACCCGCGCAAATCCAGATCCGTAGAACGACAGATCCTCGCCCGCAGCTCCCCTCTCTGTCGACCCCAGCCCTCTGTGTGACAACGGCCCACTCATGCCGCCACCAATGCCGCCGCTTGCAGGATATACGCTGCTGCCGCCTGCAGACTGTGACGCTGAGTACCATGGATTTCCTCCCGGGGCCTCGCTGCCTAGGGTGCTGACGGTAGAGGGCTGGCTTGGCCCGGGAGGCGGGCCGCTTGATGCGCCGGGGTGTGAGAAGGGGGAACGCAGAGGCTGAGCCATGATGCCTCAGAGCCACGTGGGTGAGATCTCCGCGAGCTCCCTTTTCCAAGCTCGCATCAGTCGCTGAGGCTGGCACAGCAAGCGGACTCCCCGCTGGACTATCCTCAGCCACGCATTGATTGTTCCGTGCATGCAGCATTGTTTCGAGGTCATCCAGTGACCCATGATTCTGGACTATCGGCCGGGTGCCAGGCCGCCTCGCTTCGCTGCGCGGCCCGCGCAGCCGCCGTCGCAGCCCATCAGCCCTCCCCGACCGCCGCCCCGGACAGGCGCGACGCTGACGCGGCCTCGCACTGCCAGCTCCAGGATGTCACCACAAATTGAGCGCCTCGAGGACGATGACGGCATGGCTGATGGCGGGAGAGGCGAGGGCATGCCTGAGGGGCCTGTGCTGATGAATTCCAACGAGCTGAGGTGGTGGTATGAGCGAGTCAACCAGCTCGAGGTACGCACAATACGCTCTGGACACGTGCATGGATGGATTGCAGTACTCACCCATGCATGCCTTTATTTGTGTGCTTCTGTGTGCTGTCTTGTGTTGTTGATAATGCAGTTGAAGATGGAGAGCATGGACCGTCAGCTGCGTCAGAAGGGCAGCGAGCTGAGGTCCACCGCCAAGCAGCTCAAGGACCAGCAGGCGTGGAACCAGGTCACTCACACACGCACATGTGCCTGCCTGTATTGCCGTGATTGCGTGTGTGTGTGTGTGTGTGCAGACGTTGATGAAGCAGCTGTCTGCAGAGCGCAAAGCCAAGAAGGAGCTCGAGGAGACCATCAAAGAGGTCAGCCCATCCCTGTGTGTGTCGCGTGTCGTGTGCGTTGCATGTCTGCGTGTGTGCATCAGATGGGCGACAAGACCGATGACGAGGTGCAGAAGCTGCAGAGGTCGGAGAAGGATCGCAAGGACCTGGTCAGGATCAACCACACGCACACACGGATGCACACCTCTGATGCAGCTCATGTGTCGCCGTCAATTGCTTTCCTGCCTGCGTGTGTGCATCAGTGTCGTACCATCAACCGTCTGCACGATCGGATCAACCAGCTGGAGAGCGAACGAGACTACCAGGAAAAACAGGTGACCAGGAAAAATGCCACAACCGTCACTTACTGCACACACGCGCCTTTCATATGACATCTCGTGTCAGGTCAAAGCGTTGGACGAGAGCCGC
The DNA here is from genome assembly GCA_001179505.1 of Vitrella brassicaformis. Classification (NCBI taxonomy): domain Eukaryota; family Vitrellaceae; genus Vitrella; species Vitrella brassicaformis. Next base: position 29,669 of record CDMY01000425.1, on the reverse strand, counting down.
GCTGCTGCCGAGGAGCGCAACGACTCATTCAGGCGATCGCTGAGGGGAATGGGTACACAGCACACGAGAAAAATGAGGAAAGGACCCCACCCAGCCCGTGTGTATAGGTCTCTGCTTGTGTTCCTGGCTGACCGACCATGATTGAGTGCATCAGGTGAGTTGCATCACTCGCTGGAGGAGCAGCTCCGCCGCGAGCGGGAGAAGAGGGGAGAACTCAAAACACAGGTCCGCATGCCCCTCCCTCATGCCAACGACCGACTGTTCATGAATTGCGTCTTGCTGCATTCATTGCTCGTCCACGTGCAGGTTCGTGCCAAGATGGATCGTCTGCAGAGCGACCACGCAGTCATGGCGGACAAGGTCAACCGACACGACGAGATCGTCCAGGTCCGCTGCATGGACCAATAAAGACAGACGCGGCACCTCCGGCGCGCATGTGTGATCTATGCGTGTATGTGTGTGACAGGAGTGGCAGGGTCAATATGAGGAGTCTCAGCGACAGGTGTTCGCACTCCAGGCCGAGATCGAAAAATCGCGGTGGGTGGATCAGGGGCAGAGCAGAGGCGTGGCATGTCATGTCATGTCATGGGATGGGATGGGTGCGTCTGTCTGTCCGTTCAGCCGTGAGGCGCATCAGATGTCGATTGAGGTTGAGGACAGGATCGCTGAGAAAGAAGACATACACAGGTATACTCACCCGCAGCGGGAGGCAATTCGTCTACTCCTCCACACCTTCAGTGTGTCTGTTCTTCCTTCTCTTTGTGTGGTTGCAGGCAGCTTCGCGACCTGCAGCAGTTCAACGAGCAGCTGTCCACTGATCTGCGTAGGCATGCCACACACCAGCAGGGCGTTTACACGCACAAAGGAGACCTGCCCTTCTCATGGTGGCTGCGCATCAGGTGCGTGTCGCGACCGTCTGTTTGCCGTCGAGCAGCGGTGGAAATCCGACCAGCAGAACTGGAGGACCAAACACATACAACACCTTGACCAGTGAGCGACCGAGGGAGGGAGCGAGGGAGCGGGCGAACCAAACAGGCATCAATCGGCCATATTGGCTGGTCTCTCTCTTCCCCTCTGTGTATGCAGGTTGCTGGAGGAGCGCCCCGCCTCGCCACCCATCCCACACCCGTGCCCGACCGTGCCACACACGGTATGCCACACCGACCGACCTGCAGGTCATTCTTGTACATGTGTGTGAATGCCTCTGAAGGATTCCCGCGCCCGTTCGGCGCCTCCAGTGCGTGTGTTGGATGAGGGCGATATGGAGGGCGAGCGTGTGGTGCACGGGGCCGGTTCGCCACGGCTGCCCTCACCTAGGCCCTACTGGGTCAGGGGAGGCATCGTCACTCGACCAAGACACGATCAGGACGGGTAAGCAGAGGAGACGAAAGCAAAGGGAGGTCCGGTCCGTATGTGCATTTGCATAAATGCGTGCTGGTGTGTGTGTGTGTGTGGCTTGCCTGTGTCCGTGGCGTCCAGAGAGTGGGTGAGGCCTGCCGCTCCTTTTGCGTAGCCAGCCAGATGGCATTGCGTGTCTGTATCTACTAGCGGCCTTCTGACGGAGGTGCTGGTGCAGTGTCCAGAGAGCAACTGGCAGACAGGCAGGCAGACAGACAGACAGACAAACAAACAGACGGGAGGGGGTGCATGCGGCGTGGTTTGCGTTCATTGGGAACAAACAGCCATCCAATAACACTGCCGGCCCCCCTCAACGCTCGCTAAGCTCGCACTGTAGGAGGATCCCCAAATCGGGCCGCTATGATGGTGACAGAAGGCCGGAGGAAGCCCGCCAGATGCCGTATGAATCTCTGCACCCTCGCAGCCGTGAAGAAAGGCCAGTGCGAGGTGAGCCCCACTGCAGAAGGGAAGCGTTGCAGCCATGGCGTTGCAGGAACTTGGCAGGAAGTGACGTGTCCACATGTGTGCTCTCAGGGCTGCAGCGGTGTAGTGCAAGCCAGGTGATGCCATTGAGATGATAGCAGCCGAAGCAGAGGAGGTGGAAGCTGCCCCACTGCTGCTGGAGTCCAGCCTGAGGGTCGTCCAGAGAGGTCCGCCGTCCACACAGCCGACGTCTCCTCGCCGCCACGTGGCCTTCCGCTCACTCTTCTTCCTTTACATCACGGCCGGACTCGACTCATGCGACGACCAACTCCTGCCCGCGTCCTTCAAAGCACTGGAGACCGACCTGCAATTCGGGCCGGCCACTCTCGGCACCATCGCGCTTGTCCAGACGCTGTGCTTCGCCTTGTTCTCGCCCCTCTCGGGCACGCTGGCCGACACACACTCACGGCCGATCGTGCTGGCAACAGGGTGCATGTGCTGGGGTGTCACAACTTTGGCGCTGGCGACCATTGCCCACCTGTGGGCCATTCTGTTGATGCGGGCGCTCAATGGCGTGGCGCTCGCCTCTGTCTCGCCCATCACACAGTCGCTGCTGAGCGACATATTCCAGAGGGACTCTTACGGACTGGCCTTTGGGCTCATCCACTTGTCGCAGTGCATCGGGCGGCTGGTGGGGGGCGTATACACCACTTCCATATCAAACCTCAACATCATGGGAACGCATGTAACAAGACTCAGTCAGAGACACAGGCGCGAGGAGATGATAACCCGTCTTTGTCTGCTTGTCTATATGCCTGTCTCGTCTGTGCCCACAGGGTTGGCGTGTGGCGTTTGCATCGGTGGGCATTCTGAGTCTGCTGGTGGGGCTGATGATCTCCATGGTGCTGGCGACGTGCCGCGGAGGACTCTCCCTCACCGGAAGCTGCCCTCACGGCCGCCATCCATTCCTGCTGCACACGATGAGGGCAGTGCGCCAGGTGACGAAGGCGATGGGAGCCAGCAGCTGCCCAGACGGCCGACGCAGTACAGGCTCGCCGAGGCCTTGTCCTACTTTCGCTTGCCGACAATTTGTGTAATCGTTATTCAGGTATGTATGTTGGGGAGGTAGATAAGTGTCAACACACGTGTGTGTAGATGAGATGTGCGGCCGTGCGCACCCATTCAGGGCATGTTTTCGCATATCCCATGGTCAGCGATTTCGTTCATCGTGATGTTCCTCCAGTATTGCCGTCTGGAGGACTTCGTGGCCGCGGCCGTCCTGGGCGCCGTCCTCATGACCGCCGCTGCGGCAGGACCTCTGGGGGGATACCTCGGCGACATGCTCTACAAACTCTCGGCCGACCATGGCAGAATATACCTTGGTAGCCAAAAAAGCATCCTGAGACACACGAGTGTGGTGGCGGCCGTTTCGTGTGTCGATCTGCGCATTTCAGGCCAGATAGGCATTGCTATCAAGGTGCCTGCGTCGTGCATCCTCTTGCTATTCATCCCACGCCAGCCAACCTCTCTCCCATGGTTCGTGCTGCTGGGGCTGATGATCGGCATCTCCGCCGGCTGGGCGGGGGTGGCCGTCATCAGGCCGCTGCTCGCAGAAGTCGTGCAGAGCGATTACAGGGCTACTGTCTTCTCATGGGTGCGTATCAATCGGCCAGGCAGACGAAAAGAAGGCAGCGCGGGTCCGTTGTATGTATGTACGTGTGTGCGTTCAGTGCTCTGCATGTGACATCACGGCCGCAGCCTTGCTGGGGGCCCCACTGGTCGGAATTCTATCCGAAAACGTCTTTGGTTACGAGAAGACCACGCAGAAAATAGCCGACATGGACGAGCGGTTGCGTGAGCGCAATGCCGCTGCGCTGGGGAAGGCTCTGTTCTGCACCACGACCGTGCCCTGGGCCGTGTGTTTTGTGCTTTATTCGTTGCTGCACTACACCTATCCGAGAGACAGGGTGAGGAGCCAGGAGACATGTGTGCAGAGGAGAGCATGGAAGGCTGACAAGGACAGATAGAGAGTCGAGTCGATAGGGCGTCACGTCAGCGAGTGATGATCATGTGCATAGGGAGTAGGGCTGTTGGCGTCTCTGGTGGTGGGGTGAGGATTGATTGTGTCTGGTTTTGGTTTGACGACATGGTGATTGATGGTCTGTAGGGCGTGTGAACGTTAGGGAAAAAGTGTCCATCTGATGAGTGAACAGATCCACGAGATCAGATGAGCAATATGCACGCATGTCAATGACCTCGCGTTATCAAGATGGACACCCCCCATTTATTCACCGACCCACCGACACACCCACACCCCCATCTGCACCTCTCATCTCCGCACAAGTGGTGTCCGCTCACTCGGTCGCATCCATCTCACTTCGGGACTGGTGAACGTCTCGCCCTCAGCGGCTTCCGCATCCCCAGCCTTGCCATTGGCCTCGGCGAACCGCGCCGCCCTTGTCTCCTGCAGTTTTTTCCTGTCTCGCGGCACCGTCATGTGCAGCCCCGAGAAGATCAAGAAACAGATACTCCAGGGGATGGCCGTGGTGCACAGCAAGGCCTGGGCGAGGCACCCGGCGTTCTGGAGTCGAAACTCGTCGGACATCTCCCATACTTTCTGATCGGTAGGGACATAGCTGCACAAGGAGCGAAGAGAAGGGGGGAGAAGGGGGGAGCATGTGCGTTGGGGTATCTTTTCTACCATCTCCCAGGCTCTCACCCGAAGACGTATTCGGATAGAAACGCAACCAGTGGCGCACCCAGCAAAGCCCCCACAGCCACATCACATGCACCGACCTGCAGCGACAGAAAAAAGGTAAGAGGACGGATGGCCACTGCGTTCATTTACCCCCGCACGCGTGACTGACCAAGGAGAAAATTGTTCCCCTGAATCGTGTCTCGACCAGTGTCGCCAAGATTGGCTGAATGGCAGCCGAGCCGACAAATGCAGTGGAGAAGCCGATGGGGATAGTGAGCAAGATGAAGTAAGGCGCCGACGATGGCTCGCGGGGCAGGGTGAAGAACAGCGTGATGAGAGGCACCTTGATGAGCACACCCAGCTGGGCGACGTACTGCCTGCCGTGGTCCTCTGACCACGAGTAAAGGCGATCGCCGATGGGGCCTGCGATGAAGCCGCCGCATGCGGCCGCCAGCAGCCCGCCGGACATACAAAGAGCGGCAATCCGGTCGGGCACACCGCAGTATTGGATATACATCGTGAGAAAGGCAAAGGCTGACCATGGAATGTTGCCGAAGATCCCCTGTCAATGGATCAAGAGAAAGGGGAGCACGTGACAAAGGCAGGCTGGCAGGTCTGGAAGCATTTCTTTCCTAACCTGTGATAGCAAGAGGAGCACGCTGGGCACCCGGAGGTATCTGGCGAATCCCGTAAATGTGTCCCCTTCCGTGTTCATGACCTCAGCAAACGACTCCAGCACCGACTGCCGTCTCGACAAGGGGGGCGTGGTGCGCGAGTTGAATGAGCCCATCCGCCGTCTCTTCCTCAGGGCTGGGTGCTTGTGCCACTGCGTCTCCTCCAGGAGGAACCATATTGCAATTCCCATGGCCAGAGACAGCAGCCCAACGGCAAAGAAGGCGAGCCGCCAACCCTGCGCAAGAGGACATCATCGACTCTATGCAGCAGACTGGCAGACAAGCAGGATGCATTGCCTCACTCCCGTACATGTATCTTGAAATATATCCTGTTCGAGATAGTGGTGGTGGTCACGCCGCCGACCAGCCGGCCGAGACTCGCGGCAGAGTGGGCCCAGCCAAACGCCATACCTCTCTCGTTCTCGCCATACATGTCGGCCAGAAGGGACTGGCCTGAATCAATAGCAAAGACACCAATCCACCATCAAATCCCATCCCCCGTTGCGCCAGCGGACGTACCAACAGGCGGCACGCTGCCCAGAGCGATGCCGTTGAGCGCTCGTATGATGAACATGAGGACGAAGGCAGACGAGGAGGCGAAGATGCAGGTCATGATGCCCCACATAATGCAGCCGATGCCCAGCACGGCGTTGCGTGGGGACCGGTCAGCTGAGATGCCCCAGAACGGCAGAGACAGAGCGAAGAAGAGGGCCTGGGAGAAGGACAGCAGCGCCAGCTTCGTTGGATGCATCTTTAAGTCCGACTCCTACATGGATGGTGTATCGGAAGCACAGATCATTGCAGAACAGGCGATAATGATGCAAAAAAATCTTGCTGTGGACGACTTACCAGTGCTCTGAAGGACGCCGGCAGCAGGTGATCGTCACATCCCGCCAGCCACATGGTGAGGCAAACGAGAAGCGTCGACCGACCTCGATGGGCGAAGGGAGCCTTCAATCTGACATGTCATTGCAAACAAAGCCAGCATCCCAACAACTTGCGCTGTTTGAGCCGCCCGATGACATGCTGTTGTGCTTACTCCTGTGTCGGCGGCTGTGTGGGCGGGGCTGATGGCTCCGGTCTTCGAACAACCGACACGGGGGCTGATGGCACTTCAGGGTCCGACATGCTTAGTCAAATCTGGAGGAAATGATGCCTACGAAGCGTAGAGGGAAGGAAGAATCATCTATGGCTTGAATGGAAGCGTGAATGCACTACAAAAGGGAACGACGCCCTAACCAATTGTGGGCCACTGGGGCAATTGCACTGGGGGGCAGAGACTGCATGAGACGCGTCAATTTCAACTTCTTCCGCGCGACCACGCAGCAATGGCGATTACGAAGATGCTTGCCTCTCTCATTCTGGTTGCTGTTCTTCTCCCGCTGTGCGCATCTGACTATCCCTCGCGCTCTCACCAATTCATCCTCACACAGAGCGCGGCTGGCACCATTACCGTTCGTGGCTTGGGGCTCACTCCTGGCACTCCGTCCTCACAGCTATGTATCCTCCGCTCACATCTCCCCTGCCCCGCCCCCTCGCCCGCCAACGACCCCGCCGTAACTATCGGCGGTTCCGTCGCGGCCGTGGGTGATTCTCTGGAATTTGATGGCGTCACTGTCACAGCACTTGGGGAGTTCCGAGTCTGCTATTACGAGACCGGTAGCCCGCCTGTCCCGCCTGTCTCTATCGGCTTCCTGATCGTCAAACCCACCTGTGACCTCGGGTCATTTGTGGCGAGGAATACTGCAGGGATGAACCCCACCAGCCCCGGAAGCATCTGCGAGACCGAGCTGACAATCCCGGATTGGATGAAGGAGAGCTCCCCCGAGGCCAACACGGCCATCGAGCTGACAACCGACCTCGGCCCCAACCCATCAGGCTCAGCTCTCTGGTCACTCTTGGCCACGCTACAATTCCGACCAGAACTGTCAACTCTCGCGGCGGGCCTCTTTGCGGCAGATGCGGCGGTCGATTCGGTGCCCCGGAAGCATTTCTTTTATATCGAGGCGCGGGTCAACAACGACACGTCGACAGTGGAGGTCAGTATGGCCAACTCGCTTAAGCAGTCCCAAGCATTTGATTCGATTCCTGCGGTGCTGACGAGGACATTGGACCTGTCGGACTTCTACGCCGTCGACCTGAGGCGTACGTGAGAGGCGAGCGACGAGAAAGTCGCCAATACGCGGAAGATTTCATATTTGGGCGTGTGGCTGGTGTTTGCGTCGTATGTGCGTGCAGTGGTGAGGAGCCGACTCTTTTTCAGCGGTCAGTCCACACAATGATCCACCACGAGTATGCATGAGACATGAAACACTCACATATACACCCTTTATGTCATCATCGCCATCCATGCATCTGTCTGTCCCCTTCACAAACACGCGCAGGCTACTACCGCATCAACTCCTATCGGCCATGGACACTGCTTGGCGAGCCGATCCTCTTCAGCAACACTAGCATGCCATCCCTGGCACGCACCGGCATCTATGCGGCCAACAGATACTATAATGCCGACCCACCCGACAGTGGGGGCGGCGTGGACGCATCGGTGATGGTTAAGAATGTGGAGCTGTTTGAGTTCAGTGCGGTCCCTGAACGGACGGGTGCGTTCCATGGTTGTGAGGTGATGGACAACGGGACGGTGGCTTGCACCGGCAGCAGCACCTACCACCAGACCACACCCGCCACACTGGCGCCAGGTGGGAACTTTAGATGGCTTTCGGTGTCTTCGTGTATATGTGTGTGTGTATGTGTGTGCAGGATACCACTACACAGATGTGTCTATGAAGGGGTGGCACACGTGTGGGTTGGTGTCCGATGGTAGCGTGCGGTGTTGGGGTCTGGATGCTCATGGGCAGGTGTCGCAGACGCCCTCGGACCGGGGATACTCCACTGTGAGTGAGCGACACAGAGAGACATAAATTGTTGATGCCTGTCTGTCAATGCGTCCCCCTCACCTGTTTATGTATGCAGATGTGCGCAGGTGCCCTCTTCTCCTGCGGCCTCCAATACAACGGCAGGTCAAACCACGTGCCGTGTTGGACATATACATGGACGATGGACGGACGGATGCGTGTGTGTGCAGGCGAGTGGACTGCTGGGGCAAGTCATCAGTGGCAGGGGCGTCGCTCAATGTCGATCTCGCACACGCCGCTGTAGACGTGGGCGAGTTCGGCGTGCGGACCACAGACGCCATCACCTCCACGTCCCGGTGGAAGACCATCGATCTCTCAGAGCCGTTCACCAGGCCTGTGATATTCGGCGGTGAGGCAGCCAAGAGGGCAAGGGGGCTGCATCCATGTAGCCGAATGCACAGGTATCCCGACGTACTATGGTCCCAACAATGTGGTGGTGCGCATCCAGCCGCCCCGCTATGATGGCACTGGGTCTGTGTGGCGCTTCGACCTCACTCTGCAGGAGGTATACACGCACGTACACGGTGGTGGATGAGACACGACGCACATGCTTGGACGGACGCATGCATCACACCTCTTTTGTGCGTGTAGCCTAGTTGTCGTGACGACGAGCATCCGCCTGAGGTGCTGCCCTTCCTGGCGCTGGAGGAGGGCGCATACCACACAGACGCCGGGGTGCCTTTCCAGGTACTTGACGTCAGGTGGATTGGTGGTGGATGCTGGGTCTTGTGTTGTGACGGGTAGGTTGGCACGGTCAGCATCAGCGGGGGGGCTTTCCACTCCGTCACCTTCCCCATACCCTTCAACTCCTCCTACAGCTCATCCATCGTCGTCATCACACAAGTAAGCCGTTCAGATCAACCCACCGTCCCTTGCCATGCTGCCTCTCTGTCTGATGCTTGGATACATCAATACGTGCAGGTGCAATCCTACGTGTCTCCCAACTTCGTCAAGACCCGCCAAGCCTCCCCCACGACCGCCATCACCGAGCACATCAGCTTCCGTGTGGCGCTCGAGGGCGGCGGCATCGACCTGCAGCCCCCCCACCCCACCACAGAGACCGTCGGCTGGCTGGCCATACCCAAGGGTCAGCACTCGATCGACGGCACCATTGTAGAGGCGGGCACGCTGACGGGGGTGACCGGCAACACTCCGGTGTTTGCCTTCCTCACACGGGAAGCCAGTGACGCTGTGAGGGCTTTTGGCAGCGTGGCGTCGCTCTCTGGCACTGGGAGTGTCAACATCAGGATCTCCAACAACACCTTCACTGTAAGATGGAGGGCGGGAGAGATGTGTGTGTATCTGCATTATGTATATGTGTGGGTGGATGTTGTGGGGTGCGTGCAGGACCGTTTTGAGATTTTCCTGGAGACCGACGCCTGCGACGATGTGACGGCGTCGACCACAATCACTGTAGAAGGCTTTGTCCGGGACGCCCTCACGCACTACCCAATCGCGGGGGCATCGGTAAACGGTAAGTCGGTGGTCTCTCTCACCTCCACCTCCACGGCCGCACAAACGCATTTGTCATTGATTCACGCAGCGACGTCGACTGACGCTTTCGGCACCTACAGCGTGTCGATCGCCACCAGCGCCACGTCGCTGGAGGCATCAGCCACCGGCTACGTCCCACACACCTTCACCATCACGGTAGCACCACCCAGGGAGCAAAACCGAAGCGACAGAAAGAGAGACATCACACTACATGTATGTGTGTCAGAGTGACGTGGACATTGCGCGAGGGACAGGAACGGCTGACGTGAATCTGGTGCCTGACGTGACCATGACAGCGGGGTCGCCGCTGAGCTACACGGTGCTGCTGCTCGAGTGGGGCTCCAACGTCCTGGACATGGACCTCCACGTGGCCACCGACATGGCCTGCTGGACCGCCTGGCACAATAAAGCATGTGTCGACTTCGGAGGTCCGTGAGAAAGGCACAGAGGACAATGCATTGCGACGGCTCGATTTGTGTCTGGATTGACAGATTCTCTGGGAGACCTGGAGGAGAATAGTGGTGTGACAATCACGGCGAACAGCGCAACAGGGGACGCCAACAAGGCCATTGACGGAGACCCCACCAACACTTACTGGGAAAGCGACACCTCGCCGCCGCACACACTTGAAGTGGACCTGCAGGCGTCAGCAGGCTCTTTGCGAACACTGTGTGTGTGTCTCGTGCAGTGCAATGTCGTGTGCATGTTGCTGGCAGGTTCTACTCCATCGAGAGTGTCGAAATCGAAAGTGGCACAGGCGGCGCGAACTCAATCAGGTGAAGCGCAGGGAAATGAGTGTCCCATTGTTCATGTGTCTGTCATGCATCACAATGCCCGCAGGAACTACACCATTCAGGTCCGCAACAACGACACCGACTGGTGGCACGACCTCATCGATCCCGTCACTGCCAACCCCGCCGGCACGGTAAGTGACATCCGTGCACTCAATCAACCTCATGAGACACCTGCATGTTTCCTTTGTGTGTGACAGTTGGTATCGACGCACACCATGAGCACGCCCACTCGCACGGCTCGCTACATCCGGCTGCTCATCGATGACACCAACGAGGCGAGCGACAAGGCCATGTGAGTCACACGAAGAGACGAAAGAGATCGTGCTGTCCCCGTCACAGTGAGTGCTGGCGTCTCGTCGCATTACGTCATGCAGCATCCGCGATTTGAACATCCAGGGGCGTCTGGTTCGTGCCGGTTTGCTTCGCGACGACACCAACTCCTATGGGCCTGAGGTGATAGTGGTGCAGGAGGACGACACCGCCGCTTGTTCGCAGAGCCCGGCCGGCAACACGTCCTCCTGCTTCCTCAGGCCATTCATACACCTCTGGACCACGTGAGTGACTCAATGAACGACTCAATAGTCACTGTCCGTGTCTTTCGTGCATTCGTGCAGGTCGTCAGGTGGGTTCACAGTGGCCGACGCCTCTCTGTCTGTGTACCGGACCAACACTAGCGGCACGTTCTTCATCGATCGCTACACCCCTGTCAGCCCAGCCGTTGACGACAACTTCTGGACGCCCTTCGTCCTGGACATGGCGCAGGCCCCCTCAGAGTTCCTCACGATCGAGGATGCCAACGATACCGACACTCAGACGTGTCTCGAGCGGCAGGCCACGTCCGACTACTATAGCCTCCTCGACTGCTTCAACTTCGGCGATCGATCTATTTCAACGCCCAGCAGACGGCTGCAGCAGATGGACGAGACGGCGGGACGACTTAAGGCGGCTCATGCAGCTGGCGGTGGGGACAATGGTGGCATGATGGTGTCGCGAAGGAGGCTAGGGAGGGAGGTGCTGTGGGTGGAGGGGTCTCATGAGGGGGCGGGACGGGGAGGGGCGTCGAGTGATGTGCGGCAGCTGTCCTTTCTCAACATGGATTACCCGTCACAAGCTGACTCCGGCACATTCGTAAGCAGCACACGACAATGGACAATGCCGACACACAAGTTACCATTTCTTTGTCTCCTTTATGAAGGCCCTGTCGGTGAGTGTGCAATGGGATGGTCCATCTGGGACTAATGTGGGCGACGAGGCGAGTGCGGACTGTCCTGCTGGGCAAGTGCTGGTGGGGTGCGGCTGTCGCCCTTCAGCGGGCGGCGCATGTGACGGCACCAGAGTCGTTGTGGCCACCCAGAGCTGCATTGCCATTAACGGCGAGGACGGACAGACCGTCGAAGCACAGGTACACACAGAGGTGGACTGGCCTCGTGTGTACGTGGCCGCACGTGGATAGGTCTCTCTCTCTCTCTCTCTCTCTGTATGTCTATGGTTGTCAGGCCCGATGTGTGGAGTTTGCGTCTAACGCCCTTCTCGATCAGACCTCCGAGGTGAGTGGGCTCAGCTCGACTTTGTTCGGCAGCGGAGTGCAGGTCAGCTGCAACACCACGGCCGGTTTCACGCTCGCCGGCTGCTTCTGCTACTCCAGCACGTCAGCAGCCAACTGTCTGGGACCGAGGGCTGCCGGCGATACGTGCGCTGCATATAACAAGAACAACGGCACGGGCGTCTATGCGCAAGCACTGTAGGCAGAGGGAATGGCAAGCTGATGTCTCTCTCTATGTTTGTCGTGTGCTGTGTTTGTTGATTCAGGTGTCTAAACTTCAACAGCACTGTCTATAGAGCCTCCTCGTCCAACGTGCAGTCGACCTTCTCTGGCGGCCTGGCGCAGACATCCACCCGCTGCAGCAACGTCTACCCCGCCCCGTCATTCCTTGCCACATGCTCGTGCTACTCGCCCACCAAAACATGCACCGCGGCATACATAGTGGCCAGCACACCCGGACAGAACGCCGAGTGCGTGGCCGAGAACGATATGGGGCCGACAAGCGGTGTGTGGGCGTCTGCGAGGTGCATGGATGTATCAGAGGTAGAGACGGGAAGTGGTACCGGGGATGCTTCTGCCGCGGGGCTCAGCGAAAAGGTGAACTGGCTTGCCGTCGACGGCACAACGGGGACGATAAAGGTGCGTGCATGGGCGGGTGTGTGGGTGAGACATGGCCTTACCACCACCTGGTCGTGTCTCTTTCTGCATGTCTTTCAGGCAAAGCGGTCGCGTGACAGCTATTCTCTTTCGACGCTGTCGTGTGGGCGGCACCACGTTTGTGCCCTGACCAGCTCACAGACAGGCATGTGCTGGGGGGCCGATGCTTCCAATCAGGTAGCGACAAAGACACACGCACACGGAGAGAGAGAGATACATAGACATAGACATAGGCAAACGTGATTACATGGATGTTTCGTGTCAGACGGGCGATCCCGCATTGCAGAGCAGCTTGTCTCAGGCGCTGAACTATGTGGAGGCTGTGTGGGACGACACGTGTCTGGAAGAAACTCTCAGTCCCGGCAGGCAGTGCTTTGGACTCATTTCGTCTTTATAGGACGTGACGTGCATTCATGGACAAATAAGGGATGTAGATTCTGAACAAGGGCTATCCGCTGTGCACATGTGTGACGCTTTGCGCCCTGCCATCACCGGCGAGTACGCCGCCGAACTCTCAGCTTCTCTTGGCGCTTCGTGGGTCAAACACAGTGCAGATGGTCCTGCATGTCAACTTGGTCGGGCCCGATGCACACCTCAACGGAGATCTCGATCCACACCAATCAAGCTCGCATCCGCGACCCATATTCCGCCTTCTCCGTTGTGCTTTCCCCGTGCTTTCCACATAGATCTGTCAACGCATCTTGTGCCTGTTTGTGTCTGTAGACACCTTCTGTTCTTTCAGCCATGAATGTTGATACCGACAACGCCGAGGAGGCCATGTGTATGTTCGAAGCAGCAGTTCCATCGGCGGCCTTCATCGCCATTGACCTCGAGATGACAGGCATCACTCTCAACAGCAACCCCTTTACCAAGATCTCAGCCAGCGACACTCCAGATGTGCGTTACGGCAAGATGCAGAAAGTCGCATCTCAGTACGGAATCGCACAGTGGGGCGTCTGTCTGTTCGCGGAGGGTCAAGACAGCAGTGGCAGCGGCAAGCGCACATATGAAGTGCGGCCCTTCAACTTCTATTGCTTCCCCCGGGCCCACAATGACAGCTTCTCCCAGCAGCTTCTTATCGATTCGTCCTCGATGGACTTTCTGCGATCCCATTCATTTGACTTCGGCCGCTGGATGAGCAAGGGCATCTCGTACCTCGACGCTGCCGGCGAGAGAAATCTCGCCGAGTCACTCTTCCCAACACCGCAGCAACTAGACCCTCTTGACATGCCCGGCAGGCCGCAGCACAAGATCGAACTCACCAGACAGGACGACATCAGCTACCTGGCGAACGTCATGGAGAGCGTGGGTGCCATGCTGCAGAGCGGCGCCAAGGAGCTTGTCCTCCCCAACTGTAACACATTCTTAGCTCGGGCTGTGCGCGAGACCATCGAGGCAAGATTCCCGCATCTCATCGTCGAAACCCGCCCCGGCAAGAGCAGGTGGATTCCACAGAGGGTGGTGCTCAACCTGACCGTGGAGGAGAAACAGGAGAGGGAGGAGCGCGACAAGGCGGCCAAGAGGAAGGTATTCCGTGAGCAGGTGGGCCTCCGGCGTGTGTGGAAGATGATATGTAAGTCGAGAAAGCCGGTCGTGGTCCACAATGGCCTCTACGACCTCCTGTTCCTGTATCACCGGATGGAGGCGCCGCTGCCGGACGGTGCGGCGGCTTTCAAGAAGGCCAAGGCAGCCCTCCTGCCGACCACCTACGACACAAAACGTATGCAGAAACACAGAGGTAAGACGGACACAGAAGCAGGGGGCTCTTGTCGTCTGCTTCTGCAGTGCTGGCCTCTCATCATCCCGACAAGCAATTCGATTCCACAGGTCAGGTGTGGGAAGGAGGACAGTGCAGAAGAGAGGTCGGCTTATCGTGTGATGGATTGATGTCGTGTGCGTGCGTAGGTCTGGAGGACCTTACTGAGCAGCTGGCAGAGAGGTCTTCCCTGCCGGTGGAGTTCGTCATGGCTGAGGGCTTCGACACCTACCGAGCAGATGCGGGCAACGCCAAGTTCCACGAAGCAGGTACGCTAGTGCGAAATGACCGCACATCAGCCACCCCGGTGGACATAGGGGCGTGACGTTTGTGTGTGTGCATTCGCGCGTTCGCAGGCTACGATGCATACGTCACCGGTCGGCTTTTTGCGTACTTCATGGCCGATCCCGGCATCCCGGACGTGTCTGTGCACGCCAACTATCTACACCTCATGCGGTCGCTGTGGGACTTCAACACCAATGTGGAGGGCGACTTGGTGGGCGAGGATCGACTCATCCTCGACACTGACAAGGGCATCATCCTCTGGCTCCACGGCTTCGAGCACGCCTTCAACAACACGGACTTCCAGCGGTACTTCTCTGACATCTCCGGCGAGGCGGGGGATGCTCTGAAGCCTCAGTTCCGCTGGATCGACCAATCGAGCATGCTCTTCGTGGTGCCTGGCGGGAGGGCCGTCACTCTGGATGGCGGCGAGGGGCTGGAGACGGCTCTGCGTGAGGGGCTGGCCAAGAGGGGGATTGGAGTTGACAGCTTGCAGGACTTTGTTGACCGGCAGAAGAGACAGAGCAGGGGTGGGAGTAGTGAGGGGGGCGAGGGAGGCGAGCGCCCATCCAAGGTTCTCAAGACAGCGGACAGTGCGTGAGTGAGTGAGTTGAGGACGTGAGGGGACGTTAGGGCGTACGCGTTTCTGTGCGGTAACTTTTCGCCGACATGTTCTTTTTATCGATAGTGCGTCAATGTGACCCCACCGTACCAACCATACCATACGAACGTCGCGTGTTCATGGAGGTGAGGTACCATGCATATCAGCTGCCTATCTAGATAGATAGAACACCCATGAAATCAACACTCTGCCCATTACACACTCCCCCCATTACACACGCCCTTTTCACTGCTCAATCAGGTCGTGAAGAGGGCGGGTTGCTCTCTGATGCCTCTGCATCGTCCCCTTGGCCCACCAGCCAGTTGCGGCACACCAGCTGCACCCACAGTGCACGCCTGCACAAAAAGCCATCAACAAACAAATGCACCAAGCCCCACTGACCAGAGTCTCCCTCCCCTTTCGTGCAGCTATCCCGACCCACCCACCTGTTTGCAGCCATGGCGAGTTGCTCCTTCTGTCGGTCGTCGAGGGCGTCGTCCAGCCGACCGGTCAGCAGTGCCCTCAGCTTCTCCCCTCCCTCCAGCAGCGCCCAGTGGCCCGTCAGAGCACAGCTGGTCCAATTCACAGGCCGATACGCATCCACGGCATCCCCAGCCCCATCCACATCGCCCGCCGGAAGCGGCGGCGCCTTTGCCGGCTCTTCATGGATGTCCTCCTGGTGCTGGACGGCTGGGGGCTGTGGCAGGGGATGATGGTGTGTCGTTTCTGCCTGGGCGACCACTGGCTCGGAGGCCTCCTTGGTGGGCTCGCTGGCTGGCTCCTCCTCTCTCCCGTGAACCTCCGCCGCCTTGTCGTCCCGCTCACGTCCCGCTTGCTTGTCGGCCGTCTGGTTGGGCTCCTCCTTCTGCCTGAGCGGCAACATGATACTGATGCGTCGCTTGGGGGGCAACCTCGTCACCACAAAACCCCCAGCTGCTTGAGCAGGACCATCACCAGCCTTAGCCTTGCTCAGAGCAGCACCCGCAGCCTCCGCAGCAGCTGCGGCGGCCACGCTCTCGGCGGCCCCCGACCATTGCGCGTCCTCCTCAGCTTGCCTCGGTGACTCCTCCCGTTTCCGCTTGATCTCATGGTTCCTCCTGGACACATCTCCTCCTTTGTCCCCCCTCCCATCGTCCCGCTGACGCTCGGGATGCTCCTGAGGCATCTCGGGCAGCACCAGCTCCCTATCCACGTCCTTGGCGCGCATCGACGGTGTGATGGGCGACGTCCGCTGAGGCTCGGCCTCCCTCTCTCCTCGCCTCACTGACCGATCCCGCGAGTAAGGCCGACCATGACCGTTGTTGGACGCGCTGCTGGGCGACGGAATGGGGTTGGTGTTGGGGCCGGCAGGCACCCTCAAAACGTCCGGCTGGTGATGCCTCGGCTCTGGGTGGACGAGTCGTGGCTTGAGAGGGAAATCGGCGATCAGCGATGCCGGATGTGGGTGCGGGTATGGCGGCGGGTGACGTGAGCGGTCGAGGGCGTGAGGTGGCGATCGATCGCGGCGACCATTGAAGAGCGGCCGATCGTTGGGGCGAGGATGGAGGGGGGGCAGCGGCTCCTGCCTTAGCGGGCTGAGGGCGCGGCGCCTGGAACCTATATGGTGGATCAGCGACAGGCAGCGAAAACGAATACATGCAGACCCCGTATATGCACGGATGGATCGTGTCGCTGCTTACGTTCCATGTCTTCTCTGGACCGTCGTCTGCGGTCGACGATGGGCGAGCGCGACAGCCGATGGCGCGATATCACCGAACGAGATCGAGATGACGACCGGTCACGAGAGTCGAACATCCGCCTGTCCCTCCCCTCTCCCGGCCGGCTGGGCGGCCTCCTGTCCTGCGATCGTGGCGAGGGCAAACCGCGGCCTCTCTCACTCCGTGCAGCCTTGCGCGGGGGAGATGGTGACCTGGAGCGGCTGCTCGGACGCGAGTGGCGCATCGGCCCATGGGGAGAGTGATCGCGCGGCCCTCTGTCCATCTCCCACCTCGACGGCTCTGGCCCACTGCCGCGGACGTCGCTGCGCCGCCTGCTGGGCGGTGGCGGTCGGGAGGGTGACGGGCTGCCACGGTAAGGAGGCGTGAAGTCACGGGGAGGACGACGGTCATCTAGGGGCATGAAGTCGTGCTGTCTGGAGTTGGTGCGCCTCGGAGGGCCGGGAGGGGAAGGGCTATAGCGACCGTCGGGAGAGGGAGGCAGACGAGGCGACACCTGGCATGGAACGAACAGCACACACACACACACACGGGAAAGGGTCCCCTGAGCTCAATCTCTCGCCCATATTTCTACCCTACCGGCCGTCGTCCAGAGCCTCGTAGGCGACCCGGCGGCCTCCCATCAAACCTGAAGCAGCACAACAGCACATCCAGGGCGATGCATCTCCCCTTCACCACGTTTCATGTGTGTGTGGTGTATGGAATCGCACCTTCGCATCTGAGTTCCGCTTCTTCTGCAAGAAAGCCGTTAACGGAAGGGATGGGGACCTTAGTGAGGAGCAGGAGCGGCTTGCAGCACTCCCAACTTTGCGAGCTTTCCGACTTCTGCGAGCTTAGAATTTACTCTCCCAGCAGCTGTGTTCTCACAGATGATGCAAACAATGATTTCCCTCGGCGAATAGAGTCGTGAAGCGGCACAACTCGGTCCAGCCGACCTGTGCAGGTAGGTGTGCGTGTGGACAGCCACGCAGGCAGAAGAGCTGTGAAATGGACAGAAGAGTTGTCAATGTTCTATCGATGTGTGTGTGTGAACGGCAGTCCTCGTGCCAAGTCCTTTCCCCACCTCTAGAGAGAGGCGTTCGACACCTGGTCTTCCCATTTCTTACTTATCCATGTCAAGCATCGTGTCCACCAACGCTGCCATGTCGGCGGGGAAGCGTGCTCTGGGGCTGAGCGCTGCGGGTGGTGGGGAGGGCATGTTTTGCAACCTGGACAAGCTGTGGCAGCGGATAGGGGCCATCGAGAGCTACGCGCACCGGACGGCCATCCAGCCCATGACCATGCAGGCACTGCTGCAGACCAACTCATACGGCGATAGCGCACTCATCAAAAAGTAAGTAACACACCAAGAAAGGAACCAAAGCGACAGACAGACAGACAGACAGACAACAAGAGAAATTAACGAAAGAGCATGTACGAGGTGATTGATTGTGTTGTGTCTGTTTGTCTGTCTTGTCAGTGCTGAATGGGTCCGTCAGCAGCTGTCCATTCGCTTGGCGCACCGTCTGTATGATTTCCACCGGCTGCCCTTCATCGTCATCGGCAACCCCTTCGTCAGGCAAACATACGACACCTACTACATGGTACATACATACAGATGGGGAGGGGGCAGCAGGAAAACAAACAGGCGGGAATGAGTATGTGTGTTTGTGTGTGGTTGGTGTGTGTTTCAGACGTTTGCCAAGCTTCTGAAAGTGCCTTCCATCGACAGCAAAAAGGCGGAGACCGACTTCATCAAGTGAGTGAATGAGACCATGCAGACAGACAGGGACGGATGGATGGATCGATGGCGTGTGTGTGTGTGTGTGTGTGAACGAGCAGGTTCCTGGAGGAGCAGAGAGGAGCCCACGACAGAACAGGCACGAACCACAGAAAACACAGGCAGCTGGCTTGCCCCCATCCCTCTGTCTGTCTGTCCGTCCGTCTGTCTGTCTGTCTGTCGTGTGTGTGTGTGTGTGTGTGCACTGCAGTCGACTTCATGGGTCAGGGTTTGAAGCAGCTGCAGATGGTGTGTCCCGACCTGAAGATCGACGCATTCCTCGACCGGTTCTTCCTCTTCCGCATATCCAGGCGGACCATGATCGACCATTTAGTCGCACTGCACTACCCAAGGGTACGGTACATACCAACCGACACACGGCATCCCATCCAGTCAGGCACCGCACCGCACCGCGCCCATGTGTGTGTGTGTGTGCGTGTCTGACAGAGCGGCTGGGCTGGGTGCATCAATCTGGAGTGCAAGCCTGCAGACGTCATTAGGGTAGGCGGGCGGGCTGAGACGAGAGATCCGACGGTGCTGTGACGACGGGCGCCATGCTTGTGTGTCCGGTCCGGTCCGTATGTGTATGTCAGGATCGAGCAGAGGAGGTTCGTGAGTCGTGCCGTCACACCTACGGGATAGCGCCTCTGTGCAACATTGGGGGGAATATCAACACGGCATTCCCATTCATACCCGAACACCTCTCGCTCATCGTCATCGGTCAGTCTCCACCCTTACCTCTCTCTCACACACACACACCTGTTGACGCGCACCTGTGTCATCCTGTGTGCGTTGCGTTGCGTGCAGAGATCCTCAAGAACTCCATGCGTGCCACTGTGGAGTTCTACACCATGGGCAACTCGCTGCAGTCACCACTGGAGGACTCACCGCCACGTGCGTTCGCACACACTAATGCGCATGATGCATACATGCACCCGTCTATGTGGGTGTGGTGTCGTATGTGTGTCGACTCGACCAGCCTTGATAACTGACGAGTCTGAGCTGCCGCCGGTGGTGGTTGACGTCTTCAAGGGCAAAGAAGACGTCATCATCAAAATATCAGACAAAGGTAAGTTTGGCGGAGGGAGGGAGGGAAGGGTGGATGGGCGAGGGAGTGAGTGAGTGACAGCCACAGTAGTCCTACCTGGCTTCCATGGATGCGATGATTGCAGGCGGCGGCATTCCACCAGCAAAGCTCGCCAAAATATGGGAGTTCGGGTGAGCCGGGGACCAGGGGGCCTCGTGGCCCATCCATCCATCCATCCTCGCCCTGTGTGTCTCCCCTCGTATGCCATCATTGTCAGGTATTCGACAGTGAGCGACTCCAACGCTAACTTCGGTGCCGCCAACCAAGTGAACCTCGCCGGCAACTTCATCCGCGCTGACATGGCTGGCTACGGCTTCGGCCTCCCACTCAGCCGCGCATTCGCCAGATACTTCGGCGGCGACCTCACTGTGCAGGTACGCATCTTGATGTGTATGTGTGTGTTGTCCGTCTCACTGTGTGTGTTGACACGCTCTGCCCCCTCCCTCCCTCCCTCCATCCCTGTCTGTCTGTCTGTGTATGTTGCATGATTGTTCAGAGTTACATGGGTGTGGGTACTGACGTGATCATCACCCTCAACCACATCGGCGACCAGGTGGAGCGGCTGGCGCTCGAGGAGCGGCCCGACCTGCACGGGGGCGCAGGGGCATGCAGCCACGTCACTCAAGTGCCGCCCTACAACGGCAGGATGGCCAACGGCACACAGAGCATCAACCAAAGGATGTGACTTGATCGATCTGTCGAGAGGGGGAGGGAATCCAGCCAGACAGCAGTTTTGTTTATCGGTGCGGGGGGTTCTAGAGGGGTCTGCTGGATCTGCGAATGAGGTGGGGGCGTGGCGCGGCGAGCCTGCAATGAGTCAGTAAACTGCTTTTTGTGTGTCGTTGCGCTTTTTGCTACCGGTTGTCTGTCGTCTGTCCAGTTGTATGGGCGTCATGTACATCATGGATTTGTCATCTTGGTGAAGGACGGGTGGCTCTGTGGGGTGGGGAAGGAAGGGCTGTCACTGAATGAGAGCCGGACCCCTTCCGACCACCCGATCGGCAGCTGTGGTCGGGTGCGATAGCCAACCAACAAAGCGATGGTCCGAAAAGCCCACACACGCACCCTCCCCCACCCCCTCTGCCCGCCTACCACCGCTATCAACACGACAAACACAAGACCAAGACACAAACCCACCACCAGCGTGGAGCCACAACTAACCGCTGCCGAAACGGCTTGACAAGCCACCCATTCATTCATTCATCAGTCTTCAAGGAACACGTGTGTGTGGAAAGGGTCGGGCGCCTCCAGCACGAGAGGCTGCCCTTCGCCGTCGTCGTCGAAGGGCAGCTCCAGCCGGTAGGCGTGTAGGCACATCCTGTAGGACGGCGGCTCGTGGCCCCTGCCGTATGCCGAGTATTGGTAGTCGCCAACGATGGGATGGCCCACATGCCGACAGTGCAGCCGCAGCTGGTGACGTCGACCTGCATAACACAACACAACACAACACAACACACCGCAGCACAACACACACACACACACACGGCAAATGTGTGAGTGCTGCAGAGTAGAGGAGCCGCTGTCTGTCTGACCGGTGGCTGGGATGAGAAGCAGCTTCGCCACCGGGGTGCCCTTCAGTGGACCCTCCAGGGCCAGATGGGACCGTTGGAGCACTTTCACGGCCGTCTGAGACGGCTTGCCGCTCTCAGAAATCTGCATACAAAGGAAACGTCGTATCGTATCAGGTGGTCTCTCTGACTTTCCTCGTCGTAAGTGGCTCTGTTGGTCTACTCTACCTGCATGTTGAACTCATGGTTGGGGTCCTCCTCTATGGCCGCATCGACGGTCGTCTCGTCCCAGCTCGGGTGGCCGTACACAAGGGCCTACAGACAGAAGGATGAGTCAGGGTGGGGTGGACGCATTGATTGTCGGTCTGCTTGCTGTATGTACCAGGTACTGTTTGCGGGCCTTCCTCTGGCTGAAGAGGACAGCGCATCTGCCCGTTGCCTCCTTCGTCTTGCCCATCACCAACACACCAGATGTGGCATGATCTGACGACAGACAGCACAAGGAAGGAACGGTTGCCGTCAATGCATTGCGTGTGGTGGGGTGGTCTGCCTACCGAGTTGGTGGCAGGGCCTGACTTTATCACTCGAGGGGCATCTCCTCTTGAACCAGTCGGCCACGGTGAGCTCCCGGTCGTACTTGTGGCTCTTGGTGCGGGGCACGTCCATCCTCACATTGTCGGGCTTGTCGATCACCACGTAGCCCTCGCACTCGTGCACCACCCTGCATGTATGTCGTCACGCACGCATAGGCCAGAGGATTGCAAGATCCTGCACAAAGAATGAATCGTCTTGCTTCAGCTGCCTGCTGGTTACTTGATGGCCCTTTCCAGACACCAAGGCTGGTTGGCTATCAGCCGGTGTGTCTGCTCAACCGTGAGGGCGCCGTCCTGGCGCACACAGTGCCCAGGGAGGAGGAGGAAAGACAAATCAAGAAGGATCGCATTGATATCACCTCCCTGCCTGCCTGCCTGTGCACCTGCCTGTATGAGGAAGTTGAATTGGTCGAGCCTGGCGAGCACTTCATCTTCCACATGCAGATCCCTCACACCGGGGAACCGACGCACTGCGGCAGTGACCATCTCAGCAGGCACTCCCGCCAACTCGAGAGCCTCGACACCATCTGGTGGTCGACAATCACAACACAACACAACACAACACGCACCACAACCACAGAGCATTCATTCACTCATGAATGCAGACACAGCCTGCAGAGCCCACCTGCTGCCTGTTCAGCCGCTGACAGGTCGAAGTGTGGTGCAGCGATGGCGGAGGGCAGAGATGGGTCTTCGGCGGGTGGCTGCTGATCAGACTGATTGGGGTCGCGTGCGTGCTCCTGGCTGTCTTGCTGCTCAGTCGGCATCGTGGTGTCGGCCATGCGCAATATAAGGAGAGGCGGGCGAGGGAGGCGGGGGCAGATCTGTGGAGGCAATTGGGAGGAGAGCGGGATGCATGGTAATGCCGACTTCAGGGGGGAGTGGGCGGGGACAGGGAACGAAAGCAACCACATTCATCGGCGATCGTATCGGTGGAGCTCGCGAATACGACGATTTCCTGGCCAACAACTGAATTGCGAAGCAGTCACACACACTGATTCACACCAACGTCGACAGCCAGACCCACAGGCTGGGTGAGTGTCAGCCACCCTAAGTGCACACACACGTGCACACACCAGACACATGCAGCGAGTTTGTTGTTTTCGGAGGTGCCGGTCGGCATCCATCCATCCAGCCGCACGGACACAGACAGCTACCCTCACTTATGTAGTTAATGTACACACACACGTACGTATACGAGACGCGGCGACCTACCTGGATGAGATGCGTACAGAGGCGGGCGGAGTAAGTGGTGAAAACCGCCCGCCATCCATACACACACACACACATACATTTCTGCAGCTGTATGTCTGTCGGTTGCAATGCAATGCGTCGTCCGAGTAGGTTGGGAGGTCCATGCATGGGTTTCTCCATATCAATGTCTGTCTCAATGTCTGTCTGCCGGTCGCCTCTCTGTCCATACGCAATGGGCACACCACACAAACGGACAAACGGACAGAGTACGTACGCGCAATCCGTGCCACACACACACACACACACACGTATTTCGCATCACACAACGCGACGGCACATACACAACACACGGCACCGGCGCGCTCCCGCACGCAGAAAAGGTGCGTACCACGTCAGTACCTACCGCAAGTAAGTGACCCATTCAGGCACACAGGTTTGGTTTGTTAGCTTAGCAGGGGAACGGAACGGAGTCCATCCATCCATCCATCCATCCATCTACACAGGTGTCTCAGGTCAGTGTGTCTGGCATCCGTCGTATCGACCGTCCATCCCCTACAGAGTGAGGAAGGCCGCCCACCGCAACGCAATGCACCGCACACACCCGTCAGTCTGCCTGTCTGTCCATCCTGCCGTCTGTCACACACCGAAAAACTCGCAAGCGAATCCACACGGAAAAACTCGATAAGAGCGAGAAAAACCCTCCGACGTGTCTCTCTCTCTCTCTTACTCCTCTCTCTCACACACACAGGGGACACACACACGTGGAGGGCTGACAAACCATCCCTCAAGTGGAGGTTGCGAATACGGTGGTGTCGTTGTTGGATTCCTTGCCGAAGGATTCGGCGGCCCTCCGCACTCGCGAGGGGAGGGCTCTGAGGAAGATAACCGACTGGTTGGAGGACGGGTCGTGCTCAAACTTGTCCATGAAGATGCGCACGTGGTTGGCCAGCATGCGCAGCATTCGCTCGTCATCCTGCACAGACAGACACAGACCAGACCAGACGAGAGAGACAGACAGTCCATGGGATGGAGCGGGTGGATACACTACACTGTGTGCCTCTGTGTGTGAGTCAGTGGGTCGCTCAGGTAGGTACCTTTGTGAATCCCTTGCTGTTGTGCTTGTTCAGTAGCATGATGACGCCGTCGACCTCGCCGTCCTCACGCACCACCGGGCCCGCCAGCACCGACCGCGTCACAAAACCTGTCCGGTGGTCCACTGACGGGTCGAAGCGCGCATCCTGACACACACATACACATACACATACACATACACAGACACATACACACTCGCACAGGCGAAGAGGGGATGGGATAGACCATGGCGGGTGGCCCTTCCCTCCATCTCTCCATCTCTGTGTTCTGGCATTGCATCTGACCGACCTTACCTTTCTGGCCTCTCGTACGTTGACAATGGTTTTGTTGTAGAAGACCCATCGCGTGAAGCCCTGCTCTGCTGCGTTGGTCTTGAGGACGATCTGGAAGCCCTCCTGCTCGCCCGACACGACCTTGGACCACAGCTCCTCCTTGCTCTTGTCGTACAGGAACAACGTCACCTGAATTGCATACACATCCATCGCAGATGGGCGAAGCGAAGTGAGTAGTGACTGCATTGGATTGGGTGTGTCTGTGGGTCTGGTCGGTGGCGTCACTCACTGGTTGATTACCCTCTCGCAGTCGAACATTTTGGGCCCATCGGACATGACCATCTCGAATATGGTGTCGAGCTGCACGGAAGAAGACAGATGAGATGAAGAGCCACCTGCCTGCCTGCCTTAAGGTCTCATCTCATCCTCACTCATCCTGTCTATCCTCTCCCCCTCGTCCCTCCCGATCTATCTATTGGGTACCTCCTTCTGTTTCTTTTGCCGCTCGGCCTTGTCGACGTTCATGAAGAGCAGGTTGGCCATCCCCAAGAGACACCCAAAACACACACCCACCGCAGCACCGGCCGTCGTCACAACCCTACACGTGACGTGCACACCACTTGTTTGTGCGATCGAGAGAGATCGCCTTTCTCTCTCTCTCTCTCTCTCTGTCTTGTGCCTACCGCCCTGGTTCCTACTTGAATGGTATTTGTTGCCTCTGTGCAGGTGTGACATTGGGTGTGGGGAGCCCCAGCCTCTGCGCCATCGCCTCAATCCACCCGCCAAACACTATGCCTGACGTGTCGCTGCACAGCTGGCCTGCAGAGAGAGAAGCTCAGCTCGTGATTGTCTGCGTTGATTGCTGTGCGTACGTACCGACAGCAGCAGCAGTGAGGGTGGCCAGTCCAAATGTGACGCCCAGCGTCGAATCGATGAGCTCCCCCGCCCGCAACATGATCGTGTTGTCCATGAAACCTGCACATCCATCACATACACACATCACCCACCATTCGTTGTGGACGGACTTGCACCGGTGTGGGTGTTTGTGTGAGTGTAGAATCACCAGCTTACCGAAGCCGATGAGAGGCACGGCCGCACACACAAACTGAACGAGCAAACAGACAGACAATAAACAGCCACAGTGGCACGGCACGTGTCGTATCCAGGTCTGTCTGTCCGCCCATCCACTTCTTTACCTGCGTCCTGAGGTCTTTTGCCGGCACAGGCGGTAAAATTTCTTGCTTCTGGTCAGACATGACTCGGTTTGACGCCGACGACGACGGAGGGCACGACGACGTCGACAGTGCCCTGCACTGCCCGCTGTAGTCCACACACCGCCGGCCTCTCTCGGAAAAAACCATTGCCGATGAGAAAGGCGGCTGTGTTGGGGCTGGGGCTGCAGGCGGCGCCCTACATGGTGAGCGCACCCCTCCCGTGAGCGTCCTCGTCTGTAGTGCTGCACTTGGTGCTGCAGCCGTCGTGCTGGTTGCCCTGGCGGCGACGAGCGCCACAAGAGGCGCGGGGAGACGATTCGGCAGAAGCGTCGTCATCAGTAAGGCGACGGCGAAAGGAGAGAAAGGCGCACAAAGCTAGGGAGGGAGGGGAGAGAATTGATCAGGGTGGTAGGGTATAGGGTCAGGGTTTGAGGGTCGCAGTGGGGGGAATCGGTCACGCAGTACGCAAAGGCATCATGCACATGCGGCAAGCAGCCGCGTGATATGAACACCACCCGGCCCATCTCATGAACTGGGCCCCGGCACACGTCCCGGCACACACTAAAGACAAACACGTACGTACATGGAGGTCCAAATGAAGGCAGGCTGTCACAAGAGGCGGACTGCCACAAATGGTGACACACTATCGGCTGGCTCCTGGTCTGGCCACTTCAGCTTGTTTGACGCCTTCCCGCTCCTCTCACCTCATGCGCCAATCGTCAACCCATGAAGTACGAGTTGCGGGACCTTATCTAACAAGCGAAGGCACGCAGACCGGAGAGCCTCCCGTGTCTGTCTGTCATCCAGCAGACTACTAGATAGATACAGTGCACATCACCTCAACACATCCATCCCTGTCGCTGCCAACTACCAGCGCCTACGGACGACACTTAGTTGTGTCGTCTTGCAATGGCGATGAGGTCCTCCTTCGGCGGTGCCCACTCGCCCTTGGCCGGGGATGCCGCCCACTCCGCACACACGTGGTCAACTGCATGGAGAGCGAGGGCAACACAAACACACACAGAGAACGCCAGACAATGAGTGGCGCATCTGGTTGGCCTGGCGCCCTCTTGTCTGTCTGTGCAGCCGTGCGCGTCAACGTACCTGTGATAGTGTCGTGTGCTTGGACAGCCCCGTCAAGCGGCGAGTGTATGTCGAGGACGGCCTCTCCCTTCTTGACGACCATGGAGCTCATCCTCATGCCCAGCCCTCTCAGCCACTGCTTGAGCGTTTCGTTCTCCTGCATCGCCTCCTTCAGCGACCTCTTCAGGTCGACCGCAGTGGTGCAGCCGGCTGAGCCATCGCCGCCCTTGACGAACGTCAGCTCCGCTGACGAGGAATCTTGTGGCGCAGAGGACGGGTGGTCCATACCGGCAACGCCTGCCGCCAAAGAGGATGAGGGACGGCAGACAAGCGAACAAGGCTGAAGAGCGGTGCGGTTGGAGATGGCGACGATGGCCCTGAGCTCCCTTCCAGCTCCGTGGTAGTTAAGGGTAAGATTGTCCGTGTGTCCATGCGCTGGGACGGTCGATTACATGTTCGCATCCAAACTATTGACAGCTGTGCGAAAAAAAGGCCGGTGAGGACCTTTCCTGTAGTTAGCTGAATAGAGGATCTGCTGGGCGGTAAGTCCCAGAGTAAGAGTGCTTTTACTTGGTAAGACCGATGGACTGGCCAGTCAGTCAAAGTTGTTTCTGTCCATGTATGGCATCATGAAGGGTGGTCAACACAGATCTCACTTCGGTGATGGCTGATAAGATCGTGTCTCCTCAGAATGCTTTCCTTGTCTTTCCTTGTCTTTCCTTGTCTTCTCCTCTCTCCACCCGTTACACAGCAATATACCCTAGCTCACAAGCTCGCAGTGGTTCGTCTTGCCAAGCTGGCAATCCGCGAATTGGGCTAGTGCCTGATTTGCGTCTTTAAGAAACAACACGTTCGGTCAGACAAAACGTTCGATCACGATCGTATGGAAGAAAACAGGGAAAAAACGGTAGCGGTGATGTGTTGCTTGCAGTACTACAGACACGGCAATATGTCGAACAGCTTCTGTGTTCTTTGTCACGTTTGGATCAGTGACCGCCAAACGGATATGCCCTAAAGCGGCAAGTTATTGGAAAAGTTGCTGCTTGAAAAAGATCGCGCTTGCTTCGCGGAGAAAGTCAACGAACAAGGGTCTCTCTGGGCCCGAACCTCTTAAAAAAGCAAGATCCATAACGGAAGTAAGCATCAACTGACTGAACACACGAAACGCGCCAGTTTGTGGTGAATGGGATGTTTCTCCCTTCTCTGGTTGAGCTTGGTCTTTCTTGGGTGCCTTTTCGCAGGTCCCTCAGTGGCGGGTCGACTTTGTCGAGCTTCTGGCGGTTAACGAAAGAGATCTCGCCGACTATCGTGCAGTGGACTTGGTACTGGATACGCTTGCAAGACTCCTCTCTGCAAATGATGCTTCCCCGCTTGCGCCGCAGCCTCTTCTCGCCCCTCTCGAGGTCATCGAAGAGGCGCAGGAGCGAATCGATTGTCGAGCCTTCGGTGTTATCTGCAGCCACACCGGCAAGTGCCGCCAGACACAGCCAATGTCTGCATTGTAGTTCAGCAGAACAGGCCTCCACGGCTTTCATGACGGTCAGGCACATGCGCACTGCCGCGATGTATTTATTGTCCCTCAGGTCTTTGTAGTGGTTCAGCAAGTGGCTGCAGATGATTTGGAACGCCCGCATCTGCTCTTCGTTCAATCGGTAACGGTTCGCCCACTCAACGGAGAAGGTCGTGTCGTCGACCGTCTCAGGCGGCTTGAATGCGGACGCCGGCTGCGCCAGCAGTCGAGTGAGATCGGCGGCATCCATCGAGTGACCACCGTGTGTGAAGACATTCCACTCGAAGAGAAGCTACTCAGGAGGCTTGCTTCATCTGACGTGGCGCGGCTGTGGCCGATTTCATTTACCGTGTTGCGTTGCTGGTGCAGGTCATCGTTGGGCTGATCCTGGCGGCTCCCATTTGATTGACAAGCCGATTGATAGTCATCGAAGGCAGTCTTCAATAGCCCCTTCAACAGGCGCGCTAGATTGATACATGTCTATTGATATCATCGCTGGATATCGATAGGTTCACATCCAATTGCATCCAGCGATGCATTGATATACTTGGCGAAGCACGTCTTCAACAAGGGCGTGTCTTGTGTTCCTACTGCAGCCCTCTCAGTACCTGCGTGTTATCGCCACGTCTGTCTTCGAGATCTGCATGTTTTTGACACTCTCGCTATTGTTGCATGCGTGGGTGTGCTTCTCGTCAACACTCGTGCTGTGCACGTCTCTGTGACGCATAATTGTACCACCGCTTCGCACGCTTTTTTTTCGACCCTCGCCCAATTCGCGGCCCGGGGTGCCCACGCAGTGGGTGCCCCTTACTCGGAATTGGGCTAGTGCTCGATTTGCGTCTTTAAGAAACAACACGTCCGGCAGACAAAACGTTCGATCGCGATCGTATGGAAGAAAAAAGGGAAATCGGTAGCGGTGATGTGTTGCTCGCACTACTACAGACACGTGAATATGTCGAACAGCTTCTGTGTTTTTTTGTCACGTTTGGACAAGTAACCGATGTACCCTAAAGCGGCAAGTTAGTGAATAAAGCTTGGCCGTCAGGCCGTCTAGGGTGCTTCCTGAAACCGCTGCTGCTTGAAAAAGATCGCGGTTCTTTTGCGCGGAGAAAATCAACGAATAAGGGTCTCTCTGGGCGCGAACTTCTTAAAAAAAGCAAGATCCGTAACGAGAAGCATCCACTGACTGAACAACGCACGAACGCGCCAGTTTGTGGTGGATGGGATGTTTCTCTTGTCCGTTCATGCAGCTGGTTGAGCTTGGTCCTTCTTTAGTGCCTTTTCGCAGGTCCCTCAGTGCCGCATCGACTTTGTCGAGCTTCTGGCGCTTAACGAAAGAGATCTCGCCGACTATCGTGCAATGGACTTGGTAGTGGATATGCTTGCAAGACTCCTCTCTGCAAATGCGGT